>JAAAKC020000005.1:602503-614141 GCA_010014765.2 Aenictocupidus jacobsonorum | reverse complement strand
ATCCACTTATGGCAAGTTTTCCGCTCCATAATACTGAATAGATCACCTACCCACCTCTGAATGCGTCGACGACACCGTGCAAAATGTAACATTTATCGCTGTTTACAGCGCTTCACCGAAACCCCCGCTTTAAACAGCCATGAACCCTAAACAAACATTCCGCGCGCAGCGCGCAACGCGTCTCAACACTTCATTACGAGCACGCCGTGTCTATGCTCGCGAATCGGCGTCAGTTAGTCATTAATCAGACGTTTTATTGTCAACCCTTTTGTCCCGGACACCGCACGCCACAGCCCTTCCGGCACCCTTCTCTATTCAATATTTCGAAACGCCTTTCCAACCTCAGGAGGCAGCCGTGGCAAACGCACGAGGCAGTCAGTACTGAAACAAGTAAAGAACACACAGTAACACAAATTTATTCCTTCTTCAACTCAGAGTAAAGCTTGATCCAGCATGTAAATCAGTGAAACAACACATTTGAAAACTTTGGATCGCTTAACAGCTCCTGCCAATTCATTGACTTCGGCTGCGATTCGTATTCTTCCATCTGCAAGTATTGCAGCCAAGGTTCGTTCGGCAGGTACACCACCTCGCCTTCTCTCTCCGCCACCTCCACTCGCCGCTTCTTCCTACTCTGCCGCGGAGCATCCGTCGCGTGAAAGTGCGCGGCGTTTTCGATTTCGTCCGTGCTCAAATCGAACGGATTGGGACGTAGCTTGACGGTGTGTCGGCTCGCTTCAAACTTCCGCCTTTGCTCCATGTGTTTCGCGTCCAGCGTCTGGATTAGCCTCTGCGACACAGTCTTCTCCACCAAGTCCAAGCCGGCTGAGAGCACCGACAGGTCGAGAGCCGCAGTCACGTCGAGACTCCTCGCCTGCATCCACATGTCTTCAATCTTCTCGGTGACGGTGGCGACGTTTTGATGGAAACGCATCGACTCCGTATTGTCGTAGCAATCAGATTCGGCGTATTCGGTGTTCGGTGGATTGTGCACGTTGAGGGGCGGTAACACGTTCACATTCCTTAGGCCGGGAGGGTTGTCCTCGAAAATCGAAGCAAAAATTTCATCCGCAAAGATGTCTCGGGTCACCTGTTGGGTCGAATTGACACAAATGTCTTTAGGGTTTCTGCCTGTCTTTCGCAGCTCTTCGAATGCTGGCAAAATATCGCAAAATGCGCCGCCCACCTCATTTGCGTAGGTGTCACACGTTCGGCCCGCAGATTCGGATCGTATTGCATAGGAGTGATCCAATTCCACAGGCAATTGAAAATCCTGGTTTGTTAGGTTTCCAAAATCGAAGCTCCCGAAGTCCACGTCCGGCACTTGGCTCATTAAATTAGGCTGAATCGCGGCAAAGTCGCTCGGGTGAATTAGAAACCCCACTTTCTCCATGATCTCGTTGCACTCGAATATTAAACGGTCGATAGTTGAAATTGTTTGTTTCACCTCCCATGACAGACAACCACTCGATTTAAATGAATTTTGCAATCGAGTAAGCTCGTGCGTATAAAACGACGCGCACTTTATTGTCGAACACACTTCCCCCTCACTGTACATCCGCTTCTTTCTCTGCTTTGCCAGCCACGACTTTACAACGGTAGAAAATTTAATAAATTCTTGCAGTAAATGTTCCTTTTCTGCGGCACTCTTCAGCACTACACAAGCCCGCCTTCTCCTAGGTCTATTATTATTATAATTGGACATGATTTTTAAATTTAGTCAGTGATACATTATTGTTTACGTTGCTATGGCCAACATAACCACACCTTTCTTGTTTTCGTTTCTATGTTAATGAAATGTTCTTAAGTTGTTATTAAGTTTAAATTAGTTAGTTAAATAAGTTACAAAATTTTTAGTGCAATATTTTGTATGATGTGACATTTAATTACTAAGTGTTTACATTTCTTTCTACCTTTCTTCAAACTGGCCAAACTTGAATTTACGGGCTGTTAGTTGATGTGCTAGCGACATCTATTGTAAGAGTGGCGAACTTTAGCTTTTGCGTATGTTGGGTTGCTTGGATGCAAATAAAAGTAACTGATCACTCTGTCGCGGGGATGAATGAAAGCACCCCAACTAATTGCAGACGAAAAAACAGACAGCAGCATTCCGTCCGATTTAGATGCGCAACTAAACGTCAAATTGTTTATTAAAATTAATAAGGAAAAACAGAACATGAAATACATCATATGTTGCTTATATACAATTAAATGTAATAATAGTACATCATATAGTTGATAATTTAGACTCCCTCAACGAGAGTGGGCCCTCACAATCAGAAACCCGAATTGTTAAAATACATTATACATTGTTAAAACGTGTCATTTTAGTCTAACATGCATTCGTACAACATGTAATGTAATTTTCGCTTTCCGTCTGTCAGCGATGCAAACAACGCACGCACGGTTTCCACCCCCCTTGTCACTGCCACGTCCTATCAGCACATCCAAACATTCGCGCCTCCCTATAAATGGACTGCGGAGGACGACCGCTCTCATCCCGACGAGGCGGAAAACCGCTCCTAGGACAACATCCGATTTCTGCTTTGCAAATTTCATCTCTCGCCACATTTTAACCGTCGCCTCCTTTGCAGTGGGGGCGAGCGCAAAAATCATATCGTCAATAGTTTTATATGTTACACTATCGCTCGGTCAATTGACTCTTTCCGCGTGTAGCTTCCATTCCCCAAAAATCGGCATCATCTGATTGATAAATTCGTTTTCGTTAAGTACAAATTGAAGTTACCGGCGGCAAATAATGTCCTTATTAAAAACGTGATTCCTGCTTGCACTGCTTTCAAGTTCCCACACGATTCCACATCGTACATCCCTTGCTCATTCAACATTATAGATGATACAATTCGGTAGAACAGTAAATTGTAGAGATTCGCGATATTGCCGCACTGGCAAACCGCACGGCAATCCAGCGCACTTTGCCAAAGCGACAATACTCACATGATTACACGATTAGATTGTTTGTACCATTACTTTTGCGTAACTCTTGTTTTACAACGTGAAATTCCTGAGTTTTTCCCATTTAGTTAACATTTCATAGTGATTTTCATTTAGTTTAATATTTCATGTTTGTACTTGCGCATAATAACCATAAATAGACTTCGCGTATGCTTGCACTATTCACTAATTAATTGTAGTAGATAGAATAGGTTTGCTATTTGTTTTTATATTAGATGAGTTGAGGATTCAATGAGGTAGACGCATATTTGTACTGTTGCTTCGGTTTGCACCTGACGATACTACTTGCTGCCTGCGTTTGGTTGGTGTGGTGTGACAAACATGACGACGACACGCGCTTGAATGTATTGATGCATTGACGAATACCCGTAACATCATTCAAAACGCAATAAATAACTAGTTAACTTAATCCCTGATAACGTAAATACCTGAGTTGCTGCCGGTGTGAGTGTGTGTGGCGCATGTGATGCTTTAATGTGAATGTTATGAAGCGTGAGCTAAACCTAAACTTAAACGCTGAGCATGCAAATCCGCAAGTCCAACTCGCTGAAGTATGTTTTACATTAATTAGCTTATCAATAGAATTACATATCGTAGAAGTGTTACACGTCTTCTTACGTTTACATTGCCAACGGCCACTGGCAAGGCACCCGGCGGGCCTTGGTGGCGGGTGCATTGGGACACAATTTTGGAGCTGATTCAGTGCAGTGTTCGCTTACTTATTAGACATTCTTTTATGTGTGTGTTCGTGGTGTGTTGTGTTGTGTTACGCATTCCCATTATCCTGTGAGTGAGCGTGTGTGCAGTGAAACGGACATTGTTTACTTAATCGTATTATAGAGAGGGAGAGAAAGAGAGAATTCTTAGAGAAAGAACGTGTGCTTTGCCATCGCATCGGAGGGGTAATTACAGACGATACACATCACAATTACGGCGCATGCGCTTGCTCTCCCTGCCCTCAAACAGCTTTACATCGGTTCAAAGGCTCCGGCCCGGCGCGACTCACAATCAGCAACTCTCGGAAGATACAAACTTGCAGCACACACACACAAACACCTGCGCCGGTACATACATTACTTGCGCGTGTGCTCCTAACGATAGAAAATTGCTAATTAGAAAATCTACGCCCACGCATCATCTATTATCTGAGCGCCGGCCGGCGAAACTCTGAACCGAGATTGCGCTTGTTTTAGGGGTGGGGGCGGCGCGTCGCAAGTGCACAACGGTGTGCAACATATCCTTAAAATTAAGTTACAAACAAGAGGCCGCCCCCCCTATCCCAAAACCTCATTTCGATCGGTCGTCACAACACCTTTGGGGGGAGGGGGGACGCTTTCACACCATTATACTTAAAGCAAATACACCGGTAACAAGGATAATTATCAAACATAAAAAAATGCTGGCGAGGCAGGCGGCGATGCGTCTAGGGAGGCGCCAACCACCTAATGGGGGCGCCATCCGCCATCCACCTCCCCCCTGCTCGCCAACCTCAACCGCGCTTCATCACCTTACATCACTAACATCCGTTAATAATAAGTTACACTCAGAATGTCATTACAAATAGTTTCATGTATCATTCCGCGTCTGACACGGACGCAACACGTTGCGCCTAAAATTCGGACTTCATAATTGGGGTAATGCGAATAAAATTTGTTCCGCCACCTCATCGGCCATCTTAAAACCTCGTGGGGGGGAGTTGGGTCTTTCTTATCTAGATTAATTATAAAAAGTGTATTGTATTTTTTAGGTTTGCGCGGGATGATGGTTGAACATGTGTGTGTGTGTGTGTGTGTGTGTGTGTGTGTGTGTGTGTGTGTTTGATGCATGTAATGCTTCCGGCGGGAATTCACCAAGAGTTTGGGCGGGGTTCGAAACAAGAGCTTGTTTGCCTGCTTTGTGAAAGGTGAAAGCGTTTCGAAGTTAATAATTACTGCGTTACTAGGTAACGCAAGAGTTTAGAGTCAAACAAAAACATTGGACTTTTGGCCAGAACGTCGCGGTCGTAAAAGAACGGATACACAGAGCGAATCGATGCATTACGCCGCCATTACATAAAAATATATCGAAATAAACTAAACACAACGGAAAACAATCGTATCATTATATGAACAAAATATTAATATGCTTAAACTGACAAAACTTATGAATAACAAAAAAAAAGAAGAAAAACATATGCCTAAAACATTTTAAAATAAAACAACGCGTACATCATAAACATATATAGAACTTCCTTACCTATGCATCAATTACTAATTTCTCTTAAACTAAATGTATTTCTTCATCCCTGTGATTAACCCTGAATGCCTCAACAACGCGTGATTAATTAGTAAAGAACAAATACCCGTTTCATTATTACGTTTTGCTCGGTGATTATTTTTGTGAAGTTTTAGGTTCTCTTGCGAGAATGCGTCGTCTTACTCCCTATGTACTAGATATTACTATTTGAGGTAGAGAAGTAGCAGAGGAATCCTTCTCGGCCCGGGAACACGTTTGTCACTCATCCACAACCAACCACTATGAAATCAGCTCACATACCCTGGGTACTCTCCACTCATTTCATCGACCATTTCGAATATGGAAACAAACATCGTCCAGCAGACGCACGCGTGCAATATTAATGAATCATGACATAAATATTTATAAAATTATACCCGTAGCAAACCGATTGCGATGCACCTATGATTAACATGAATAATTGCGAGATAAGCGATTCGACAACGACGCGACACGCACGCACGCACACACACACACACACATTCTCATCTGACAGTTCAAAAAATAGTTCCCAGGCCGACAATTTCATTTGTTTTTCCTTTGTCATATATCCTATTATAGTGTCTACAAGTAGCAGTGAATTATTCGGCAGTTTCCTGTTCGTATTATTGGATTGTTCCTATCGATACCTGCGGCCGTGCGCAGACGACGTGCTTTAAATAATATTGTACGCGTATCTAATTAGATTGTAAATAACCCTGAGTTTAATTTCTTATTTCTTCATATTCTGGTTTGTAGTTGCAATCGAAAGCCGTTCGCGTATCCCGTGCGCCCCAAGAAATAATGATTAAAGCTCGTTTCGTTTCACGTTCGCCGCTGCTTCTCCTTCATCGCACTTGCAACGGCACGAGCGTATCCGAGGACAACGTTAAAGCAATGTCTGCACTTAGTTTCTTGAGCAATTAATTAACTGGTCATTGTAAATGTAAATAGATGTCCACGTGTATATAATCTCCGTTGTATGTTAAATAATATCCATTTAGAATGTACTACGGCGGCGGCTTAAAACTGTTGAGGTAGAAAGTTTCGTATGTTTTGGTTGCTATTGCTTTGATTATCTCGGTTTCCTTTTTGTGTTCGTCTTAAGCCTACAACATTCAGGGCAGTTACAAGAGCTGTGTGTTTTCCATTGATTGCAAATGTTATTTGATTTTACTTCCAAGTTGCATTGCATTGGCATTGCATTACGGACAACGATCTCGAGACGGCAAACAACAAGCTTGTTCTGCGTTACATCGTAGCGTCATCCTGCGTTAGAGTTAAATTAATTTATACAACACTTAAAACCTATCAAATCTTCACATTTTAGCAACGTATTCCTTGCGCCGCAGCGCATTGTTTGCACTATTGCCTATTGTTTGCACAAGAGCGACAGACGCCTAATTTTCTAGTGTCGTTTGGTGTAGTGTTTTTCGACGCCGAACGGTTGATGTCATCGCTGTCGGCGCTGAGTACGGAACATTCGGATTTTTGGCGTTTTAAGAGTTCTTCCTGAGTGTGTTTGCCTTGCGGACACGTTTGGGTTGGGCGTCGTGTGTTCTGTATGGTTCAGTGTGTGCTTTACTCGGTGATGTGTTTCGAGTGCATTGTTACACGTGTCTCTCGGGTGGGGAGTGCGGGATATACATAACAATTATCGCGTCTAGTGAAAGTTGATTAACCCGTTCATTTTAAACCTCACCAGTGTCGTCCCAAAATGGCGCTCCCGTATTGCACCAGAAAATCATCATCGTATTATTGCATTGTGCTTTGTTTACCCCAAATGTGTGAATATTGTAGATATAAATTAATTCAATATATTTTACGCGCGTACGCTTTAAATCTAATAAAATATTTGTACTGTTTCTGAGGTAGATGCGGCGGCATTTGCTTCAAACTTACTTACATCGTCAAAACCGATCATCACACGTTTAACTAGACGCTGGTTCGCTTATCATTATTGTGTTCTCTTCTGCAGAATCCTTACGGGCGGATAGTACGTCACACTTACCATGCACCGGATGCGATTGTTTATGTGCTGTCTTACTTGTTGGGTGGGTTGTTCACCTGGTTACCTGAAGAGGTGTTTCTTACTGCATTTCGGAGACCAGCTCCAAGATGCGAGGAGTCCGCGTTCGCTCGGTGGGTGCGTATTAGTTTGTGGCTGTTCCTGTTTCCTAGCTCGCTGCGGCGGCGTCTTCTGCGCGTAAACGGGGGGAGCGGGCGGACCACTATGGATTGTGCACCTGCTGGAACGCTTTCAGACTCAATTCGGTTTTGTGCTCGCGCGCAATGTGCCGGCGAACCGTGTTGTTGCGGGTGAACGTGCGCGTGCAGAAAGGACACGGCACCCGAATGCCCTGGTGCCGCTGCCGTATGTGCGCCCGCAGGTTCGTCTCATACCCATACAGTCGTTCGCAAAAAGGGCACTTCAATTTCTTGCCTAAAAAGGAGCAAGACAAGCAGAGAGAGATGCGTGTGAATTAAAATCACCAACAACCAACCGGCAACCAGCCGGAGATCGGCTGCGCTCACCGTCTGGGGTCGTGATGGCACCGGTTTTGGACAGCTTGTTGGTGACCGAGTTCCAGAGCGTCGTCGGTATGAGATCGCGATCCTTGCTCAGGCCGTTGGAGTCGGCGGCGTCGTAGATGGCCATCAGGCCGCCGTTCGCCGACAGGCCGGAGCTGTTCACCTGGTTGTTCGTGTTCGCCGTGCTGCTGAGCGGCTCCTCCTGCGTGGCCGGCGGCTCCATCTTCATGCGCAGGTCCTCCGGACAGCCGGGGTCGCGATGGCAATGGTCGGCGGCGCCGCTGTTCTCCGCCGGCGGGCATATCAGCGCGGTCGCCTGCGGGTCGTTGTCGTTGAAGCGGTCGGGCAGGGCGGCGTCGGCCTCCGGCTGCGGCGGCAGCGACGAGCTGCTGGCGGGGCGGTAGGCGCGCGACATCGGCCCGGGCGACGGCGGCCGCCCCGCCTTGCTGCCGTCGCGCAGCACGCTGGCGCGGTCCTGCAGCGTGGGGCTGCGCAGCGGGCGCCGATCGTAGGCGGTGCGGTAGTGGTGCAGGTACGGCGACATGGCGGGCGAGTACGACGACGGCGACTGCGGCGGCATATCCGCCTCCATTTTGATCGGCTTGCTGGCGCCGCCGCTGCTGCCGCCGGAGCTGCGGCTCGTCGGCGACTCCATCTCCCCGTTGCCGAGCGTGTCCATCTGGCTGCGCACCAGCTTCTCGTGCTCGATGCTCAGTCCCTTCACCTGCAAAACGGCGCACGTTCGCCCATTACGCACCGCGTGCCCAGTCCAACGTCCACCTACTTGCAAACACTCGGCCGCCTTGAGGAAGCTCGAGAGGCAGTCCTGCGACACGTGCACCTCGCCCTTATACATGAACTCGAGCAGCGCCGCCATGTTGGGCGCCGAGGTGCCGTCGAGGATGACGAGCAGATTCTGGTGCAGCGGCGCCGTCTCGAAGAGGTCGGCGAGGTGCTTGCTGCACGCGGCGAGGATGAGCTTGTGCGCGCGGAAGGAGACGCCATCGCAGAAGAGCGTCACGTCCGCGAGCGTTTCGCTCTTGAAGAGATTGCTGAACGACGTGGCGAGATTGCTCCCAAAGCTGTTCCACTTCAAGCAGAATTGTTGTGCGCCCGACTCCATGCCCCCGTTTATGAAATTGTTGGCTGCAAGAGGGAAAAGGTGTATAAGTAAACGTCATCCATCCCACACACAACACAAACACACAGCACGAAGCACGCACCTCGCGGAGAACAAAGCCATGTGGCTGGTGGCATTGATAACTGAAAAGGCGCGTTGATCGGAAATATGCGTGTATTGCGTAAGCTCCCCCGCGCCGAGGCGAAAGGAGAGGCGGCTGCCGATGGCCGCGGCCGCCGCAAGCTGCACGCGCCAATCGTGGCATTTGAAGTGCGGCGAGGAGGCTGCGACTGGTTCTCGGCTATTTGCAAGGCCGGCAATAAACAACCACAGCGCCAAGGTTATTCGCGGATGCGTGCACGCGCGCGTTGCGCAATGGTCGCGCGGCGATAAGCGAGAGGCACGCACAGCCCTCCTCCGCCTTCTCCTCCGGCAGCCACTCCGCTACGCGACGGTGACGACTGAATGCGTTCGCACGAAACACTCGCGTCGTGGAGTAAAGCTTACACAGCCCCCCACCTCCCCACAAAAAAAAAGAAGTCAAATCCCACGCGCAACCATCCCCACACAGGAAGACGCTGCACGGAACGCTCGTGCGGCTTACTAGAGCAAATAATGCTTTCGGTTCGATGAGGTTATGAATATTCCCTGCATTTGCGTTGTTGCCGCAGCGGCCGCAAATTCAAATGATGAGCGGCATTAATGCATTAACAATGAATTGCATACACACACATACATGTGCGCAATTAATTTTAATTAGTCACACGTGCAGCGGCTGAAAAAGCACTGTTGGCAGAAGCGCAACTCCCAGCAGATTTAAATCTTTGAAACAACGCCGGCAAGGCGAGCGGTCGGCTTTGACGACAACGATCATCCAGCGCACGTCGAGCGAGAATTGTGCATTGAATGTGCGCGCGTGCGTTGGTCGAAATGTGCGTGAATGCCGCACGCAAGTTCCTGTGGCCATGAGCGCGCGAGCGCCGCGCGAACGAGGCAAGAAAACGCACCGAGCGCGCCCAAGGTAACAACACATCGCCGGCGAAATTCGGCATCGCCGCACTGATCGCGGCGCGAAGGTGTGCGTATAGAAACTACGCATGGCTCCACGCGCCGCGTGCGTCCTCGGGCGTGCGGATTGTGCAGAGCGCAACGCTGCTAATCGCCGACGTGTTCCGCGTTTCCGCTCGCGCGCAGATGGCTTCCTTCGAAACGTGTCACTTCGAATCATCCACCACTCGTCCACGTTACGACTCCACAATATTCATACGCAATGCTAAACAACGCACGACGAATAAATGGTGAAGCAAAATTCAAGGTTAAGCACAAATTTATGCGTAATGTTCGGTATTACGACAACGTACCAAGCCGAATTCGAATTGATGGCATCGATGCATCAATTACTGCCGCAGCCTTCAACTCGTCCCGGAATGTATCAGCAGATTGCGCATGCTTTTTAATTGCGTGGTGTGCGTTTTGCACGGTGCGTCATCAGCGCGCACTTACAATAAGGTTATGATTACTGCATGTGCTACCATCTGTCGTGCAGCACGCGCAAAGGAGCAGGAAACAAAAATGGCTTCGCGTTTGGTGGTGGCGCTGTCGTCGCCTCGTTTGCGCACTGCTGCAGGAAATGTTCGCTCTCGAGAAATCTCTGCGGAGTCACCCATCATCCATTTACGAACGAAGACAGCACAACGCGCCAAACACTAAGTTCACCAAATTAAATTCATTACCTTCTCCAAACGCGACAAAGCATTAGTAATGTTAACAGGTCGGCTTGACGTTTGCATTCCGAAGATGCACGAGTTCGAGAGGCTGCGCTGCGGGGCGCCACGCGCTTCCCGGGCGAGAACAAAGTTGTTCAACGGTGGTCATTAGCAGAGTGCGTTACCCGCACCAAGGAAGCACGCATCGCGACGACTCGAAGCAAACCGATTCGCGGCGGCAGCGGCGCAGTTGAATGAAGTGCGGCGCTCTTCGCGGCACGCTTGGACGGTCGTTTCCCATCCGCGTGCAGCGCAAAGGAGCGCACGCGGCGGCGCAGCGATTGCAGGTGAGGCGAGCGCCGCATCGAGTGCCGTTAGGCGTTCCATTCAGGCGAGCGCGCGCGCACGCAGCGCCCGCTAACAGTACCGCATCGCTAATGGGGCAATCGGCGTGGAAATGCGTAGCAGCGCTCGCAAGAAAGTGCGTTTCGGCACAGTCGAATGCACCGCGCACAGCGCAGGCAAAGCGAAAACGAAATCAAACCGACAAAAAACGCTTCTCTGATGCGGCTCTTGCCGCTCGATGTCGCGCCCGAGCGCCGCGCGCCGCGCGCAGCGTGAGCACGCCGGAGGAACAAGCGCGCGCCGTGCGCGTTTTCGGCCCGTTGCCAGCGCTGCCAGCGGGAAGTGGACGTTGCGCCATCGGCATCGCAACCTTGAATGATTTGGCAACCTCGCGCGCCGTGCCTGTGCGTGCGCGCGGCACAGCCGGTGCGGTTCGGTTGGCTAGCAGCTACGAAAAACGTGCATTCTGTGCGAGCACGCCCGCTTCCCACCGCGCGCCCCCCGAAGCAGCACCCGTGGTGCGCCACGCACCAACAATTTTGCGAAGACTCACAATCAGCCAGACTTCGTCGACCAACATCACGGATATTCATCACACGAAACGAAAGCGACGCACTGCTACGAGGTTAGGAGACAGCTACGCACGCGCAGGTTAGACGATGCGCGCGAGCTGTTACGCAGCGTTGTAAAATGTGCGTGTAAACGCGCG
>JAAAKC020000005.1:569646-587233 GCA_010014765.2 Aenictocupidus jacobsonorum | reverse complement strand
TTTTTTTATATTTAGGAACAATTGAAATGCTTCTTGCATATGTCAGTAAATGTAGACCTATCACAGTCCTATCACAAAGACGATTAAGTCCATGACAGTAAGTTTTTGCAGCCAATCATAAAATCAACAAAAATGGCCGCCTGACGTAAGATGACAGAATAAATAAGAATAAGGGGCACACCGCTTTTTGGGGTTACGTCAATACGTTTCCTGTGCACTACCAACCGCAGTTGGCCTCAATCGCCAATGCGATACAATCGATGAATAATTAAACTCGTGTACGATAATTATGTACCAATTCTTGTAACCAGCATGCGGCGCAGCTTGCGGATGGCGCGACGCGTATGACGGCAGTGACGCTCGCAATAGCAATAGCAACAAATTCAGCACTTTAATTTCGATTTGCTGATTAGTAATGCGATGAATTGTCCTATTGCAATTTCGAATGCGCAGTCGCATTATTTGATTGTGAGTTGTGTGATTAATTTGTCTATAGATATTTCACATGAACAATGGTATAATATTTTAGGTGGTGAAATTTCAATGAAATGCATTTTCAACAAATTCGCTTGTTTTTGTAATGTTTCTGTGAGTATAAGGAAAAGTCGCGCATGCGTATTATGTAAAAATAGCGTGCACACCAGAAGAACTGATATCTGATAAGATTTCATACTTTCGAAACGATTGTAGTTCTCTTCATATTATTAATATCATTTTGTCTATCATAAAATCTTATTCTGAGTATTTATTTTATATCTTTTGAATAGGCAACCGTATATACGCAATGATTAAAATAAAATTTAATAACTTGCCACTATATCTAAATAATATCTATAATAATTTAATTATTTGAAGCAACAAATTATTAGAAGCACTAATAAGTTAAATTATTTGTGTATGTATGCTTTGTAAAATACTTGTGGTACCTGGTCGACAATTGTCGCGCAACTTCGATGTTCTTGAAAGACATTTCAAAAAAATTCTTATACATTTTGTTGTCATAAGACCGGCAGAATGAAGTGAAACGCTGTTACCGATAATTATAAAGCCAACCGGGTACGTACAACATTTCTCACTTTTTCTCTACTTTGTCCGACACGAACGATGTGTGTCAAAATTCAATGTTTCTTCCAAATTTTGCGCATTGTATTTTTGTCAGTCCAAGCGACCTGACAGCTGTTATGTCACTGACATTGTAGAGAAGTCGTGCGGGCGGGCGCCTCAAGTCCGCGTCAAAAAACGACTGCTGACTTTTCTGATTCGCGGTAAACACGACCGTTGCATCTTAAACAAATATAATTAACGCGTCGGCGCAGGTGCTAATGATTGTGCGTGCAATCTGCAGGAGCTGAAAGTCGCTGTCAGCCTCACTGCGGCAAGGAAGTACACACGCTAGGTTAACTTCGTGCTACATGTAAGCGAGAAACGTGCGCTTTCCTTTCCTCGCATTTTCCACCCCATAACCGCAATGGACTACGATTCGGACGACGAGACCAACACCATTGAGGAGGATTACTATGCATTTTTGAATATTCCAAAAGATGTGAGTGCTCTGAACTATTGCTGAAACTAAAGCCATGCTGTGCTTTATTGGGACCCCAAAAGTTCAATTTTCTGTATCGTTAGGCTTCCAAGGAAGATATTAACAATGCCTACAGACGCCTCAGTCGCCTCTACCATCCGGACAAGCATTTGGATGAGGAAAGCAAAGCAAAAGCTGAGCTTTTATTCAACAAAACCAAGCGAGCATATGAAGTGCTCTCAGATCCACATCAAAGAGCTATTTATGATAGTCTTGGAGTGAAGGGGCTGGACACTGAAGGCTGGGAGGTGGTGCAGCGGACGCGTACACCCGCCGAGATTCGCGCCGAGTACGAACAGCTTGCTGAGGAGAGAGCAGAGAGGAAGAAGCAGCAACGAACTAATCCTCATGGCCTAGTGACAATCAATGTCAATGCAACTGATTTGTTCAATCCATATGTGGATGAACTAATGGATGATGAAGTGTAAGTTCCATCATTGGATAATTATTAATGTGCTGAAGGTAAAACTTTTTAGTGAATCTGGAATTCTGCCTAATATTGAAGTGTCTGGCATGACTTTCAACCAGTCAGTCGAGTTCCCACTGACACAGAAAGACACCTGCACAATGTCTGGATCACTGCACACACAGAATGGCAATGGCAATGGGGATGTAAGCGTCAGTTGGCGGCACATTTATTCGCATAAGGCGTGGGTTGAGACGGAGTTTGCTGCAGGGAATGGGCCGGCGTTCAGCCTGAAGGCGTTTCGGACGTTGAGCAGGCGATTTTTTTGGAATGGCGGAACTATGTTACAGTTGGCACCTCAGGGACTGCGAGGCGGTCTCGTATCAAGTAAATAATCGTACATAGTTTACATCAAATTTTAAAATTGAGCTTACAGTTGACAGTTTGATGAATAATTTTAGCTGTTGCAATGCAAATTGATAAACATTCAGTCGGTTACTTGACATACCAGGGTGGTCTTCGAAATTTCGTATCGTCTTCAATTGTTCGGGATACAGGTTGGTAACATTAAATTCTAAGCAAATTACCTTACTATAGTGTGGCGTGTTTTCTACAGAAACTGGCACGGGATCATTTATTATGCAATTGGGCCTTCCGCATTCATTTATTTCCATTAGCTACGCCAAAAAGATGATGAACCAGGAGTTGAAACTGAAAATCCTGATCAAGTAAGTGAGCAAAGTCATTTAAAACGTTTCTATTCAATTATCTCAACTGACTGTTCAGGGGAGGCACTTTTGGAGGACTAGTGGAATATGGCGTGGAGAAGAAAGTCTCCAAACATAGCAATCTATCAGCAGCCGTATCCGTGGGAGTGCCAAACGGTGTAAAACTTAAAATACGGCAAGTTGTCCTATCATTTGCAAGTCGCGTAGTATCTTAATCGTCTATGTCCGCCTCGCATTTTAGATTAACTCGCGCGAGTCAAGCCTACTCGTTCCCAATCCACCTCTGCGAGGAGGTGATGCCGGCGCCTATCTTCTACGCAACCATCGTACCGTTGGTCGTATACGTTGTGATAAAGAAGGGCTTCGTGGAGCCGTTCCTCAAGGAGCAGCGCGCCCGCAAGGTGGAGAAACAGCGGCAGGACAACCGGGAGAAGATGGCGCAGAAACGCAAAGAGGCACAAGCCGCCGTGGACCTCATGACAGCCACCTATGAACGCATCAGGAACGACGAGACCAATAAAAATGGGCTGGTCATTCTTCGAGCTATTTATGGCAAAATCTGCGGTAAGTAATGATTAGGTTTGTTCGCGGTGAATTGACTAATATAAGGTTTATGCAGCTGAAGAAGGCGACGTGATTCAAGACCTCACTGAGGAAGCGATTGACGTGACAATACCCCTACAATGCTTAGTCAAGGATAGTAAATTGATCTTACATGACTTGTCAAAGGTAAGAGAGCTTCTACATGTTTTATACGGCTGTTGACTTTTCGCATCGTGTTTGCATTATTTACGATTCATTAGAGTCAGCTGCCGGGCTTCTTCGACCCGGCCGTCGGCGAGGAAAAATCCTTGCATATCGTCTACACGTACAGAAATCAGCAACACGAGGTGCTCGCGCACGACACTGAGCCAATACGCATACCAAAGTTAGGTAAGTCAGCGCGCGCGTCGCTCGGCCCAAATCAGCGGAGGTAATCATTCCTCCAGCCAGCCCATCCTAAATCTCCTTATCTCTGTCCACCCCATCGCCCCTCGTCGACGCCAGCAGCTCATAAGTTCGTCAACCTGCGATAGCCGCGCTGGTGGTCACCTCCCCGCTCACACAGAGAGGTGGCGCCCATTCAACTGCCATTAGTTGTGCACAGCTGCCGCCCCTCCTCCACCAACCACCGCTCCGTTCGGCGTGAGCGCCTGAGTAACAAATTGACTCTGATGTGTTCTCTCAGGCGAACGCGCCGCGCATTGTTTTGTTACTTTATTATATCGCAATCGCAATGGAACGCGAGCGAGGCGACGTCACCACCACGCTCCCTTCTTATTATATTAAGCCAAACAACGTTGACGTAGTATTGTACAAATAAATATTTGTTATATAACGTTAATACGAGTGTGGATATTACTACATTTAAATTTTGCTGATATTACCCAAAATGTGGTCCTTCAATGTAGCACATAGTTACACATCCATGGGAATACCTCTGCTGTGTGGATGGTCAAACAATGTAAGTGAATTCATTGACAGGTTGGACCAGGATTGATCAGCTTCCAGTCTAAAACTGCCACAATATGGATGTGGTGCTATCCATTCCTTCAAGTTAAAAATTGTCTAATAATCTAACATCAATTGTTCAGTGAAATAAAATTACTTCTGGTGACAACATGCTAAAATACTTTTGTCCATTTGGCCTCTCATACAAATGGTATATGTTGCCAGGCACCTTGTGAAAATTGCAGGCAACCTTGCTTAATTCTGGATTCTTTTCAGGAACTTGGAATATTTGATGAGTTTGTTGTTGCAAATATTGCACCTGCAACACAGACAGTTGAATGTATTTTCTTTAACAAGCCATGTCCATCACCCATTGCACACTTAATTGTAGTGTATTACTTATAGCTTTGAAAATGTTTCAAACATGTGTGTGGATTGTGTACACTACCTGCTGAAATTCCATAAATAAATCTTCTAAATTGTTGGCACCTGTTTTGCCTACTTTTATTGGATTTACTAGTGGTAACCTACTAGGATAAGTATTCCTTTCAATAAGACACACTGAAATGAACGTTTTGTTTTTGATTTTTAATGGAGGTTTTAGATAAGGAGGACAAACCTTTTGCTGCTTCCTCATATGTCGCTGGTTCAGCAGAACTTCTCTTCATCGTTGTAACTTCGTTTTTCTCAAATCTGCCGAAAGGTTAAAACGGACGAACGAGTTAAATGCGTGCGCATGCGTCAAAAAGTAACTATATAAGACCATCACAAAGGTCGTGCAATATTGTTCCTGGACTTCGTTAATAAAATTGCGACAGTACAATACCACACCAAACATGTCTGTATAGTAGTTATTTAAATTAATTTGATACAATAGAATTACATTGTATCATGCTTAACTTACAAATGAAAACCACGAAAATAAATCTGACTAGAATAGAAGTTTAAATGTCAGTGTCAATGAGATTTTAACCAAAGAAAATCATCTGCGCGATCTGACAACAATCCAAACATTATTGTGGGATTATCGTCCTGCATAAAAGCACATCCATTTCAACTAGAATACAAATAATTAACATACATTATTTAATATGATGACTCGGGAAGATAAATTATCCTTCCACTTAGATAAATCGGACGCACTCGATAGGTGATTGTATTGTTCAGTGTTTTATATTAAGTGTTTTATATTATTTGCATTGAGACCTACAACTGATTCTATTTTCTGTTTGCAGGGTTACTGAACTAATTCACACTAGATTGGTGGACTGTGGATGGCGAGATCAGGTTCGACTTGCGTGCCGTAAAGCAATCACCGATAATCCGGATCAAAATCTAACTGTTGATGATTTAATTCAGCGGATCACTGCCAATGCTAGGGCCATGGTACCAGATTCTGTCAAGAGGGAGCTCCTGCATGAATTGGAGACTATACTTGTGAATATTGATAGGGCAAGCATTGAAATTGATGTTATCAAGAGCAAGAAATGATTTTTACTGCAAAGTGTGAGTTCATATCTTTGAATCGTAAACCAACTGATCAAGTAATTCAAAGTTTTTACATCTCAATAGTATGGTATGGTGTAATCTGCATTAAATTTAGAAGTATCTGGCTGAGTCTATATTTCAGTCAATGTCTTAACACTTTAATTAATTTCTTTTGATGTTGCCCATTGGCTTTCTGTTCACGGCGTTTGGTGTTACCCCATAAATTGAAATGTAATATGGGTTGCCTATGTTCAAAATAGCAAGCTTGCTCGCGCGCTTTGAGCATACTATCACAATGTTTTAAAATGAGCTGGTGGATGCCTTTGAAATTCGTTATTAGTGCAAATTACCACTACCTAATTTCAATTAATCAAAGTTAATATAGCGCGTTTAGTGTCAGTTTTTGCTGACACAGTCTTCCGACGAGCCTAATTTCTGAAATGCTCTGAAACATTTTCAGGGTGGTTTACAGAGGTTATGAGCCGCAACTGTAAGAATGGATTCAACGAAAAGTGTGCAACAAATAGATGATATTCAGCTATTGAAAGAAAAGATTCTAAAAATCGAGTATGTTCCTTAAGTGTAATTAATTGGGTGATTTATTAAGGGTTTAAACTGCTGGCTTGTTAACGCAATTAAAACGTTGCCATCATAACCCTACATTATAGTACTTCTAACAATATATTTCTATTATAGTTCGATCTTCACGCTTGTTGGTGAAAAGCAACGTAAAAATACTGAGTTGGAAGCTAAATTGAAAAAAATATCGCGTGAAAATATTCGATTGGAGTGTAAAAACAATGAATTGCAGAGTACGATTCAAGAACACCAAAAGGCCAAGGAACAGTATGAAATTGAGTATCAGGGAAAACTTTTAGAAGAGACTCAGAGGTATTGTGCCCTGCAGGAGTTAATGGAGGAACTAAGAGCACGAATTGAAAGAGAAAGGTGCAAGCATTTGAAGAGATTTCAAGGTTTCCGAAAATGTCTTAGGAAAAATAATCAACGGCATCAGGACACTAAAGTAACAGTTCTTTTTCTTTAGTAATAGTAATTTCTTTAGTAATCTAATTTTTACAACAAAGTATTTATATTTGCAGAAGAAACAGGCTGGTGAAGTCCAGAAGCTAAGAAACATAATTAAATATCTTCGGAAGCAGTTAAAAAATTGTGCAAAAAAGAGAAGAAATTCGGTGCCCTTGGCAACAGAAACTGTGAAACGTAGAAAAGTTTCCATCTTGCAGAATATATTAGTTACTCCACATTGCCTTAAACAAAATGAAGAAGAGGAGGAAGAAGCTTATGATCTTGATGCTTTACTGCAAGAGATGACAAGTTTGCCAAGCTTGTTGCAACCATTTGAAGAAGAACTACCTGAATTTGAGAAGCAGATGCTTAGTGCACAAACCCAAACATTCAGATCAACAGTTACCAGGCCAGTCCAAACAGATTCACTATCAACTGCAAGAAAACTAACTCAAACCTATGTAAGTACATTGAATGCACAGGTTCAATGTGAACTAGATTCTGGGCCACTCATAAGACCACCAGATTTGAGAAGGGAATCAAGGTCACAATCAATTCAGGCTGAAGTTCTGCATCACATTAAACAAACGCAAACGATGAATAAATCGCTGAAAAGCACGTCCTCCCAAACGGACGGTTTGTTTCCGAAGGAGAAAGTCACGCTGAAACGCGCTATTGCGGTGCTCAAACGATCATGTAAAACGTTTACTATCAGCAATGGTAAGCTAATTCACTACAGTATGAATCCGATAACTCGGGACATGTCGAACGAGTCGCTCCTTGCTCAGAATGTTTTTCGTCGCTTGGCGAAGTATATCGATATGCAGTATCGCAGCACGGACGGAAGAAGGCGTCGAAGGCCGTCAAATCTTCTCCGCGAGACTAAGCAACTTGAGAGAAGTAGAGACTTAATGCAGTTGTTTAAGTTCGGTTTGGCATCGTTGCCAGCACATTCAGACACGGAGAGTTCCGGGTATGAGAGTGGCCGATTGCGCCCGGCGCGACATTTCGAAGATTTATTAAGACACGGATTAACTCCTGGCGATACCAGTGAGGCGGAAACCGGTCCGCTTTCAGAGACTACGACTACAATTGGAGTGGAAGACCAAGAATATGATGATATTGATAACATTTTGAAGGAAGTCATGATTGACATGCCGAATGTACTTTCACCATTGGAGGATGAAAAGGAATTTGAAACTGAAGCGGAACCGGCGCCAATTTCAGTCGGCGAACGAACTGAATGTTTTGTTGAAGCTCGGCAGGAAAAATTGCGGAAAAGACCAATCAGTCGAATGACGATGTTGAAGAGGAACATTAAAAAGTGTAACAAGTTGAATGTAGCGCGTATATCGACGAACAGCGGTGAGATCAAGGAAACATCAATAGCAACTGGGAAGAAGAGGCAGGCGCACAATATCTGTGAGAAAACTGCAGAACCTGTAAAACATACAGAAATCAAAGAATTACAAGATCAGAAAACTCCAACTGCAAAGGATGCGCAGCAAGAGGATGTTTATAAGTTTAATTTAAACAAAGGTGATGTTAATAAGCAATTCAAGCAAATGCAGCAGAAATGTATCGACGCCAAACGCACATTTAAACGTCCAGAGTTGCACAGTAATAGGCACAAAGAAAATGCAAGTATTTCAACATTAGCGGATAAGACGGGAGATGAACTGAAAGTCGACAGGCAGCCAAGCCTCAGGGCTGAAGATATATTGGTGATATTGAATGAATCAGACCATTCATATGCTGCTCCTTATGCTATGCAACATGAGCAGAAGTTACCTAAAGTGGAGTTGTCAAATTCAAATCAAAAAGTCACCCAAGGACCAACAATTGATATAAATGACATATTGGATGTTCCTATCACACCAACGAAGGCTGAAATTGATTTGTTATCCGGACCCGATATTGGCGCAATTGTAAATATATGTTCAGAAATTGTGAGAGTGCCAGCAAATGCACCCATATCACATCTAGATTTAGCTCTCACACCATCACCAAAGATGTCAAATCAAACAAACAATGGAAAGTGCACCAACCCTAAGAATTTTTCTGAGGCTCTTGGGATCAAGACAAGAAGTGGGAAAACATTCAGTAGATCTGTGCAACAGACTCCCCAACTGAATGATAAACCAGATCAGAAAACCTATGTGAAAATTGGCGGGGAGAGGAAGAGAGGGCGACCACCTAAGAATTTCTCTCCTAATCTAAGTGAAGAGACTAGGAACGTTGCCAAACGTTTATCCAGAAACACGAGCCCTGTTACACCAATAAGATCAGTTGTAAGATCCGAAGATCGTCTGTGGCTTGATGAGTCATCTACCGATGCAATGATAACGCGAAGTGGGAGGGTACTAAGACGACAATCGGTTTGTACTCCGCCGAGAACAAAAGAGCTGGTTGACGTATCTTCGGATAATGAAAACATTCAATTGGAACATTGCCAGGGAGCTTTAGGAGTTGATAATTGTAATATTAAACAAATTACAACACAGCATTTGAAAGATTCAACAGGCTCAATTACATGTGAAACAATGGAGAATGACGCTTCAATGGAAGTACCTGAGGAATCCTCGTCTTGGCACAAAGAACTTATAGTTGATACAAGTTATAAGAATTGTAAAGATGAGAACCAGCAACAGGATTCTCCTGGATTGCAGACAGAAAAGTGTGGTGTAGATCAGCAGTTACAAACTCTTCCAAAGTACAAAACTGTAAATCATCAAAAGAATTGTAGTAATTTGAACAATGGTGGGCTGATTTTCAGTCCTATGTCGCCAAAATTGGCCGAAGTGAATGAAATATTACGAACTCCTTCAAAATGTAACGGGGCTTCCTTGGAGCAACGAGACCAAAAGGAAGTGGAAGTGGATGATGGCGATTCTAAAACCAGCAAAAAAAGCAAAGGCATTGAGAACATCCTGTTCAGTAAGCGCATTTATATTTTCTTTTATCAAGGTGTTGACGCTCCTGTCTTTTTGTAGAACAATTTAAGTCCACGCTTGACCGGTGCGTCCTGTGTCGGGGTGATCATCGAAGTTGCGAGGATGACGTTCAACTATTGAAGGGTGTGAATGTTAGCAGCCTAGTCAAGTAAGTTTTGCGCATTCTGCGTGCCTTATAATGGTTACGTACTCTATAATTGCTCTGTTTGTTCTTTACATCGTATTTTTCAGTTGTACCATATTTTACCTCAAAAACGATCAAGGCGACTTGGACAAATCGGGCACAAACACAATGATGGAGCCGCTGCTCACAATAAAGCAGAAAGTCGTCATTGGTTTAGTGGTGCGCATTGAAACTGAGACGCAAAGTGGTGGCTACAGCACTCAACTGCTACACGAACTTGAGCAGCACTTACTCTTCAATGATCAACGTGAGCCGGAGTCGTTGGAAATGCTGTCTCGCTTCTACACAGCGTTGTGCCGCCTCCGTCAGAACAAGCAGCGCATACGAGTATTCCTCGGTGATTTGCTGTACTTCAATCCGACACACAAGTTCGCGATCCTGTTCACGATCCTAACAAGTTGGCTGAATGTTTTGACGCCTTATTCGGAATCTAGCTCAGGTAATATCACATGCAACCAAAAGTTAGTTACTGCCATGCTTGTAGAGTATGCAATCCCATCGCTTTCCTTCGGAGTACTATAACTTATTTGAGTTGTTATATTGTTTTTCAGGTGTTGGGATCGATCGTGTTTTGGCACACATCACACTGAACGAGCCAAACACTCCAACAACAAAGGCAAATACGGCACATGCCTCACATGACAATTGTATTGGAGTGATGAAGAACTTACTCATCCAATATTACAAGTTCCCCAAAGATACCCAGGATGCAAGCGATCTCATGATGTCTCTATTGGAGTCGTACATGTGCGGCGGCCATGTGCAATTCGAGTTGGCCATCTTGATTCTCTGCTATTACAAGACTCAGCAGTGGACCTATGAGAAAATACAATTAATTGGAGAGCTTTGCAAAGTGAGCATCGATGAGGAGGCCATCCGCAACTTTATTCTACTTGTGGCGAAAATCGCAAGGAGAATGAAACCTGATTTCAAGACAAATGTTGGACAATATTTAAGCGGCCTCATTTCTCGTAAGTACATGCATGCGTTAGCAATGTTTAGCGCTCCTGTTATTTTCAATATCCTTTACAGATTTGACAAATGAGAAGAAAACTATGGACTTTGAGAATCTTACAAATGTATGCCTCAATGTTCTTAACAGGTGAAGCTTTCTTCGTTCGCAAAGCAAGTTCAAAGTTATCAGAATTTTGTTTCGTTTTTATTTTTTATGTACAATATGTTTTATAATGAGAACCATAAAGGAATTTTCATTTATTTCTATTAACAAGCTTTTAAATGTTTCAAACCAAGCTCACAATCAGTTGTGGCAGCAAGTCGTGCGTTAAAGTCCCCAGCCCGCTCTGTATGACGTCATGTAATTGATTTTCTTGCGGCCAAGCGCGCCAAAACTATCACCAGATATGGTGATTTCACTGCCAACCTAACAAGCCGAAATTACCGCAGATTGCATCCCCTAAATTCGTAACAACAGATGATCACTTTTAATGTTATACGAACTTTTAATTTCATAGTAAAAATGATTGAAGATTTTAAAGCCCTCACTGTGTAAACAAGAGCTTGTCAAGGTTTACAAATGTTGCATTTTAGTCACCTGATTTCTTC
Source organism: Aenictocupidus jacobsonorum (assembly GCA_010014765.2). Taxonomy (NCBI): domain Eukaryota; kingdom Metazoa; phylum Arthropoda; class Insecta; order Coleoptera; family Staphylinidae; genus Aenictocupidus; species Aenictocupidus jacobsonorum. Next base: position 575,811 of record JAAAKC020000005.1, on the reverse strand, counting down.
CCGCTAAAAATGAAAATCCCTAAAGGTGGTGTAAATTTTTCGAAAACAACGAAATCCACGCTACCACCGTGCCGAAACAAGAAAAGGACTGGTCAACGAATCTACTACAAAATGTGCGATAATTTCTTGTTTTTATTATTAAATATGTCATTAGTTCACATTAGTTTTCTTGTTTCGTTATTTATGTAAATATTTACATAATGGTAATAAAAACGGTGATGCGCTTGTAATTTCTGGAGTCCCCACAATGAAGTTATAGCGTTTCTCGTTTTCTCATGTTTAAATATAAGGCCTCTTGTGGCTTTTAATATTTCAATTTTTGTCTCGTTTTCAAGTCTAATTTGTTACCATTTTAAATGAACCGACCAGCATTGGGAGCAAAAAACAATATACACGTCGATGATAAGCTTCGGGAACGAAAATTAATTTGTCGTAAAAATACTTAGCGTAATATTATGTACATATACAAAATTGTAGGGAGTTTAACAATTAAAAGGTAAGATTGTACTAATTTTACAAACACCCAGGTAATAAACGCTCGCTTTCCATCGTTCTCTTCGTTCGAACATCAAACTTCTTCATGCAGTCCAGCAACTACATTCACCTCAGCTCCATAGGTAAATTACAAACAAAAAAGGATAATTATTTCACTGCTACGTTCCATTCCATTCCGCTTTCCATTAATACTCGAAATATTTGTCTTGCAAAATACATATTTTAAGTTCCTTCTCCCCCTCTCGATTTATTATTATTCGTGGACAGTCTTCGAAATGCAGGCAGGACGTGTGCAACAAAGAAACCAATTCTCTCGGCGCTGCAAAGGTATTATTGCGTTCCTCTGTAGATTTATCTTTTTTTATGTAAAAAAAGGACTAGTACGGAAATATTGCATCATTGTGTCCTTTGATTCATTTTTCTTCCCATCAGCAACTGTATGAATTAATTTACGTTCGTCGCGTTTCAATAGTTGGAAAATCCGTGTGGCTCGTCGCCGTTTGTATAATATTCAAACTAATATAAACTTGTAATACACACAACGATATTGATAATAATGTACGAATACAAATTAAGCGACCTGCGCGGCCGATATTGAATGAGTGAAAATAAAAGAAGCCGAACAATATTATATACAATGCATGCGCGGGGAGCTCAGCAGGACTCCCCTTTCATGGGTAAAAGTTTTACTTGCTGCTTGAAAATGATTTGTTGCGTTGTAACATGGCACTCGTGTCCTCCGCACACCCTCCCCCCATTCGCTCAAATAAGTAACAATAAAGTGTCTTTGAGAAACAAAACTCAGCGATGACGCGGCTGGTGTCTGTACCGCCACCGCCGCAGCGCGCGTTTGTACTTAAAACGAGAAATAATCAACACTTAAATCAATAGTCTTCGAGCATTCAAATTCCGTTTGCGTATCAAAAAAGAAAAACCCTTCGCCTCATCAACCAACAGGCCTACTTCCATTGTGTCTCGCGATTGCGTCAGTTCTGTTTGTTGCAGTCAACCGAAAAAAATATAAACAAACGAGGCACTTTGGTCCTGTTTTCTTACTTTTGTTCGCAGCGTGCTGCATGTTGCTGTCGAGTCGTGACGCGACGCCTTTATTGTATTGAATGTCTGTGCCTGCAGGTCGTTTCTAAAAATCTCCCGGCACGGCTAGGCTGCGCTGCGCTTGGAACGCGAGCCCAGCCGGTTGGATACTTACACGGAATGGGCGCTTTGAGCACATCCTCGTCGGCCGCACAGTCCGCAGCATTCGCGCCGTGCACAGCATGGCGCAGCGAGATGAGTTGGAATTAAATACGAAATTAATCTATTTAGCAAAGTCGTCTAACTGCTGGAAGAGGTCCGTCGCACTCTCCCCCAGGTCCAACACGGGCATGTACTGCGAATACTGCGGCGGCTCCAGGTTGATGAACGGATCGCAGAACATCGGATCTTGGTTTGCTACAACAAGAAACATTCGCACCAAATCAGTTGGTGAACACTCGCTAGCCCCAAAACGGGCATTTGTAGGTTATTATTACACCATACTACACGAAAGCACACGAATTAGAAAGCTTGTGTTAGATGTTGTTAGTAGCGTGATGAGCTGAATCCCATGGTGCTACGAATGCAAGAAAACCACGATAACACACACAGAACCCAGCTTATTACACCACCGAGTAAGGCGACAGCACACCCTCTCCACCACCCTGGTGGACAGTGGAACAAAAGAAGCATCGTGCGCAAACCAATAGGCTACAAGAGGTCGCGCGTGGAGTTCCAGCACGGCACGTCTCGTACAACGCACGCCGTCGACGATTGTTATTAATGAAAGCCGGAATGAATGACCTCATAGCTAGAACTCTGCCTGTGATGTGAGCTCAAACACACATGTCACAGTCAGAACTCCCCTACGCCGCCATTACTAACATACGACACCACAGCGTTAATAAGAGTAGTTGCAAGATTAAAGAGCGCTGATAACGTAGTTACGTTTGTTAACTTTGGCCCGTTGTCAGTCAGGGAGCGCGCCTCGAAACGAAAGGAGTAGAACACGCAAGAGGAGCACTTACGATATTCCAGGACCACGTCCAGATGCGACACGTTCAAGGAATCCGAAATGCTCGTGTCTTTGTCGTACTTGACGCCCGACATGTTGTTCTGATAGGTGGAGGTATCCCTCGGCGCGCCAATGCTCTGCATCACTGGGTCCTTCATATCTTTTGAGAATGTGATCTGCCGACAAGTCTGAAAGAACAAAAAAACGAAGGAATTTAAGCGAATTGACGCCGGATCGGTGCTGGCAGGACAGTGCATGTTACTCACATGTGTTGATATAGGTTTGCAGTCCATGGAAGGAATGTCCAACGGCGGAATCGGAGGCGTCTCCCAGATGTTCTGCCCGATGCTGGGATCCACGTGCAGGTCCCGCAGGAGCGGATCGATGGCTGGCACGGGCACGATGCGCGGCCGTTCGGCGTTCTCCGGACAGAGGAACACCTCGATCTCGCCCTCCTTGCTGCGCATCTGTATCTGCATCTCCTGCTCGGGGACGCTGAGCTCAGTGTTCGCCGGCGCCTTGATCGCCATCACGGTTTTGCTTTTGAACTCGCGAATCGAGCGCAGGTCGTGGTACGTTACGTAGCCGAGCTCCTCGGAGTTGAGGTCGGTGAGGGCGCGCATCGTCACGTCGATGAGGTCCGCAAGGTATCTGTCCTCCTTGTCGAGCCGCTTCAGATCGCTCTCGGCGCGAGACGTGGAGCCGGAGCCGTCTTTCAGCTTCACCTGATTCTTGGACTTCTTTTCCAACACGTCGATGCCCTCCAGCACGTTGGTGATGTCGTACAGCCGGCGCTTCTGCACGCCGAGTTGCTTCGACGCAATGTTGAGGTCGACGACGCCATCCTCCGATGCGTCCAGCAACCCGCGAAAGCGCTCGGTGAGCAAACACAGCGACGTGTCGTGCCGACTGTTCTTCTTGCCCATGGTGTGCGCCGGCACGTGCTGGAGGTGCACGGCCTTGGCGCGCTTCGGCGGCGGCGCCTTGAACTCCTGCTTCAGCGGGATGATGTGTATCTGCTTGGAATCCATGTTGAGCTTGCGTTTCACCGCCGGCGGCTGCTGGTTGTACGTGGGGTAGATCTGGTTCTGCGGCGTGGCGCCGTACTGGTGGTCGCGGAGGTGCGGGCTCGGCGTGAACTCCGACTTCAGGAGGCTCATGTCCGGCGTCGACGTGGATGGCATCGCGCGGTAATGGCACGGACTCTCCATGACGGACCGCTTGGTTGTGGCACGTTTCATGATTTGTACTCTTTTATCCTGTCGGTTTGCGGTGGATGTCGGATCGGCGGATTAATCCATGTTTGTACGTCTAAAACGAGAAACATTATAATTAGGACGCTGAACACCAGCTCGCACTAAGTAACAGCGCTTTGTGATTGCGTAAATTGGTTGCTAAACAGGCGAAACAATTGCAAGCGTTTAGCAGCTAGCGCACTGGAAGACGATTGATTACTAGGATTGTCACTCACTATGTTATTTTGAACGCGTCTAGGCTTAAGATGCCGATGTACTGCGTAATTGGCGCACTTGTCCGGGCTCCTTCGAGGCGATTACTTCGCGAAAATGGCCCGTCCTTTTCTGCGCAGCACGCAGGAGGGGTGTGCAACTAACCGGCTGATGCCACGATGCAGTCGCAATGCGCGCGGGGTTCGAGCATCCGGAGACGACCTCAGCTGCACCCGCTCGCCACACCGGAGCCCAAGCGCATCTGCTACAACCCCCACGGAGAGGAAGAAAAGTACGCAACCGCCATCACAACAAATTACACGGCGCCTGGCCTCGGCTGAGCGCTGGCGGCATTGGCGCCCGCTGGCTGGCCGGCGGCCTCGACGGAAAAACAATGGGCGCGCATTCCTTACCGATGGTATGCGGGGCTGCATGCGCACTGCCGGCGTGGCCAGGGCACTACACGACAAACATCCGCGCGATTTAAATGGCCCGGGCGTCGGGTTTCGGCGTACCGCACGTCGGCGGAATAAAAATGGTCGCCCGGCCTGAGTCCGGCTAGGCGAGCGGCGCTCGGGAACGCCCGGATTTGTAGGCACTACGCCGGCACGATTTTCGCGTTCTCTGGACGGATGCGCAGCGCACGAAACGCTCTCGGCGACGACATTAATCGCGCGCGGATGCGGTCGGCGGCTGACGCACAAAACGAGCTTGAACTTGGCGGAGAAGAGCCGTGCGCTGGGCGGCGAGTAGCGTGGCGATCGCGCGGGCCGCTAGCCTCGGCGCTGCGGGGATATTACAAAACATCTGCCATCCGAAGCGAGGCAGTTGGCGCGCAGTGCGGTGCGCGTGCGCCGAAAGGCCGCACATCTGATCGCGCGCGCGGCGCGGGTACCTGAGCCCGCCGAGAGCCGGAGCGCGGGCGCATGTATGCGTGTGGCGCGCGCGCACACAACACACCACGGTATAAATTAGATCACACCGATCGCAGTCGCCGTCGCGTACCTTGCGCTTGAAGCCGATGGGATGCACATGGTGCGTTCAGTTGGGCGCTGCAATCGCCTGCCGATGGCGCGACGCGTGCGTTACCCCCCGGACGTCGGGACGTGCGCGATTCCGCGCCGCGCGCTGATGCAGTTTTCACAACGCGCGGCTGCGGGACACACGCACACGCGCGCACAGCGCCACGTCCGTGCGCCAACCACGAAGCGAACCGCACACGTTTCTATTGTGCGTAAGCGCGGCGCACCAACTCAACCGGCGCAACCGACAGCGCGCGGACCGGCAGCGGCGCGAGGAGTGAGAGCGTCGCCGCGGCCCGCTACGCAGTTGGAGAAGGACGGACAATATGTAAACAAACGTACCGTACGCGCCCGGCTTGCGAAGCGGGGGAATTCGAGCGTGGACAGGAGCAACCGCGACACCAGCGCTACAAGATACTCGGTATCAACCTGCAGCGCAGTCCAGTAAACATTCAAAATTGACAGCAGCGCCGTATCAAGATGACAAACATATTCTAGGCCAAATACTAACAGTAAAAACTACAAATTTAAACGAATGAGAAATAATTGAATGGCGGTTTGTTTATCACAGTGGCGCCCCCACTCGCAACAAAACCGAATTAGAGTTGTACATCTTGCCACAATGAATAGTAACACAATTCTCATTTTGCATCGCAACATTGCCAGTTTGTATAAAGTAGTGGCAGCCGTTATGCTTCAATTTCAAAACGCAAGTCGGCGATAAATTGCGAAACGGTGAAACAGTCGGAAAAACCGTTGCGCAGCGATCCCCTTTGACCTGAAATAAACGGTCATTGCTCGGTTGTGTGTACCGCCGGCGGCTATGCGTATACATGCGAGTGCGTGTGTGTGTGCGCAACGACGCACCCGTGCGCGTTTTTCTTACATCTTGCACGACGCCAGTGCGCCCCTCGCACCGCGAACCGAAAGATAGCGCGTGAATGAAGGGAATGCCTGGAGGGTGAGCGCAGCACGAGCCGTTACCGGGACGGCGTGCATTGTGATCGATTAAAATGCAACCACCTGGATCTTATTTACGCACGCACGACCGTCGCGCACACATGTCTCTTCCTCGTCGGCGGTGGAGTATGATGCATCACACCGAAGAAGACAATTGAAGTAACGAACAGATTGCACATCTGTAGTGTCG
>JAAAKC020000005.1:510404-545058 GCA_010014765.2 Aenictocupidus jacobsonorum | reverse complement strand
TCTTCGTGTTTTTGCCGCCGCTGACAGTGTCACAGATGCTGTCTACGTCCACAGCTTGGAGACGCCTCGCATTGAAATATCACTCCTCCGCGCTGTGTCGCACTCACAGAGGGAGGACCAGAATTGGCATTCACCGATTTCAACGAAACTTTGTTAATGTGTAATATGTAATAAAAAAGAAGAAGAAGAAGAGGAAGAAAAAGAAGAAATTCTGTTAAATCGAGAAATCCAGATGCCCAAGCATTTGTCCAAAAAACAATATTAAAAATGTTAAACATTTGTCATTATGACTTAAGTCGCAGCGAACAAGCGCGCCTGCCGCGCAGCTTCATTGGCGCGCTTGATGGCGCCGTTTCTTCCGACCGAGAGGTCACGGGTTCGAATCTCAGTGTCTGCGTGCAACTTTTCTGTATTTTTTTTGTAGGAATATTTTTATATCAACATCTGTTCAATCAAATATGAGCAGTTTTGAATATTTGATTTTTGAATATTTGACAATAGAAATATACGTCTCCTAGTCGCACATTTAGGAGGAATAACTTTTATGGTGCAAATTCCTATATTTCTATAGTCTTAAAAAATTTCACCTGGCGATTCTGGTAAGAACACAAATACTTGTGGAATAATTTCTCTGGACAGGTTGTCAGTGCATTCACACGCATGGCGCGCGGCATGGCGGTAATGCTGTGTAATGCGCTCGTGCCGGTCGCGGCAACCGGCCGAATCGTGTTGGGCATAAATCGGACGCGAAATAATCTCGCCAACAATATCTTTCGCGCTCGCTTTTATCGCCGAGCGCACGACCGGTTTGTGCGGGCGCCGCGCGCGCTCGCACTTCTTGGCGATTTCGGCCGCCAGTACGTTTAAGCGAAATATCCGCTTGTCAAAATTTACGTGCGCACTGCGCCGCCACACACGCACGCACAAATTCGTGTCGATTCAAAAATTGTGTAAAACCCACGTGTACCCAACGCATTAACTTGGGCAATTTCCCAATGAGCGAAATCACGCGCTGCGATTGACGCGCTGCGCATGGAACAACGTGTATGCACGTGTTGAGTGCGATCGAAAGGGAGTCTGGTTCGCGTTCACGAATCTGTTTGGCATCTGATAAAATTCGCTTTGTGTGGATTTGGTCGATCGGCGCGTATAAACATGTCGCGCATTGCGGGCGCACGCACGCAACACCGCACTGGAGGAAGAGGGAGGGAGTGAGGGAGAGACATGAAATGCGAAACGCAAGCGGGCCGCACGACCACACCAGGCACAACGTGAAATGTTGATATTGCCTGCATATTCAACGTAAATCACATGTTAAAAACGCATATTTTCTTGTTTCGCGCATAAAACATGCGCGAGACAAAGAGTCGCGGCGGCGGCGCCAGTTACCATAAATACCGCAGTTGAGTGCCGATAACCACGTGGCATTCAACAAATTCAGCGCGCAGCAAGTTCCACGCGGCGCGCATCGGCCAAGGCGAAACATTGGCTCGGAGCATTTGAACACGTTTGGCTTGCATAAATCACCCGTAATCATTGATCAATCAGTTTTATTCAAATTATACCTGGCATTAGCATTGACCTGCCTGACGACGAACCACCAACACCCCTTACACGATTTTCAATTCGCTTTTTCCTCCACCTTGCGGCTGCGCTGCTGGCTGACGCTCGTGCTGGGAATGATGGATGAGCGCCACTCTCAGTTTTCACCTAATGGCCCTTCCATTTTGGTACAGTGCAGCGTGCCAGGTCGGAGGAATCGGCTATTTGAGAAAATAACATGTGGCAAGTGGGCTCTGGCCCTACAAGTTTTAAGTGCCACAACATAAGGCATCCGTTTCTTGTTCGATTCACCAAAATCGTAATTATTTTACTATCGTGACCCAATGGTGGAACCTTCAGTGGCGTCGTGAGAGCTTAGGCGCGGCGGTAAGCAGCAGCCAGCTATCTTCCGGCCCTCGCTGAACCGGCACCGCGGTGTCAACCCCGCGTCCCTTATTATCTCGGTGGGCGCGCGAGAAGATGGCAAACTGGTCAGCGGCAAGGTCCCGGCGGCCGGTCGGTGGGTCTTTGTGCCGGAGCGGCGGAGGCGGAGGCGTTTCGGTTCCGCGTCGATTGAAAATTACGACGGCGGCATTATTAGGCGTTAGGCCGCATTGAATAGAATTCAATTATGCATTATTATGGCCGGCGCACTAGCGGGCGGTGGGGCACCGCCCCCCGGCAGCCACCACGCGCACAAAGTGGCCGCGGGGACATTCCGCACCCGTCAGCGGCGCTCACAATGTCCATTCGCCGGCATCGCCGCGGCAATAAATACGGCTAATGTATGGCCTTTTGTACCAAATCGACGCTGTATATGGCTAACGAAACGCCGGAGAGGAAGTCGATTTGTTCTACCCGTTTGCATCGATAATGACCACCAGTTGCAGAACATGCGCTCGCAGGTCACACTTTTCTGCATTTGAATGGCATAACGCGCGCATTGTGCGAAGGCGATCGGTGATAATTCTTCCGCGGTTGTTGGCTTCGCATTTTTGAATTCCTCGAACCGGGCGGCTGTGCGAAGGTGCACCGCGCACTTCGGCTCGCGCTTACAGCTGCTACCGGCAATAAAGCGCGCTCCCGATGCGGCTGGAATCGTAAAACAGCGTCGCACATTTGCGATTGAAAACGGACGAAACTTTTCAAGGTTGACGAATTACCTCTTCTTCTAATCTTTTAGAAGGCTTTTCAGTCTGTTTTCCTTCAGATGCCGTCCGCGGATCCGGAGGACCAAGCCTCTGTCTATCTTTTTGGGGGCCTTCCTCTTGGGCGTTTGTCATGTTTTGGTTTTCCGTCTCTTGCCGCCCTAATTGACTCCTCGGATGTTCCTCTACTAATATGTTCATTCCATTCTCTCCTGGTTTTGATGATATTTATTATGGGTGGGAATTACTTCGTTCCCTATTCGGTCCCTTCTAGTTTTCTTCAGAAATGCTCATACTCCAAAATGAGCATTTCTGCTGCGTTGGTGATGAATGTTGTCCTGGTGGTATCTAGTCGGCATTCAAATGTATAGGTCTTCAATTAGTATAGGTCTGATGCAGGCTTTGTATATTTTGGCCTTCGCAGCAGTGCTGATATTTTCATTACAGAATATTATGGCGTTCACGGCAGCTGCGCTCTGTAGCGCTTTCTGCGACTGTTGCCTCACTTCATCTGTCAGAATGTTGTTTGTGACAAGGTTCACCCCTAAGTATTTAATTTGGCTGACCTGTTCTATTCCCTTGTCTTGGACTACTAGTTTGCATCTTCCTGTTTCTTTACCATACACCGCCAATTTAGTTTTTTCTGGTGATATTTGGAGCCCAAAAATGTTTGCCGTTCTTTGCGAAATACGCAAAATAAAATGCGCTTCGTTGGGCACGCAATATTAAAAATCTCCTGGTTGGACAGAATTACAAATGCTTAAGTCCTACGAGAAATGAATACATCCCCACAGTTATTTAATACAATTATCAAGAGGAAATGCGGATACCTCGGACACATTATTCGAAACAACAACAAATACAATTTTTTGCAAATCGCCCTAGAGGGCAAAATTGAAGGAAAACGGAAACTAGGAAGACCGAAATTAAAGTGGATGGATAACATTAAAAAATGGCTTAACCTGACAAGTCCACAAATTATACATGTAGCTCAAAATAAGGAGAGATTCAGAGAAATAGTCGCCTACGCCATGGAGCCGCATTAACAGAAGAAGAAGTTGAGCACGCGACATTTGGAAATTTGCGAACTCTGTGGGGGGCCGCACCGCGCTGCCAAGTTTCAAATCGAAAACCACGCCGAAGGTAGAGGTAGGGGAGCATCGAAATTCGCACAATTCTTATTACATTATTCATTTGAAGCTGTTCTTGTAGACCCGGGGGGACGCAGTAAGCCGGTGTTTCATTCAATAACGTGAGGCTACTGTGGTAGCCACCTCAACGCGAGTGCTAGATTAGGATGTTGGATAGTTTATGATTATTAATCTCGAAGAGCACGGAATACAGTCGTAAGCGGCGCATTTCTCGGCGATGACACCGCTCGGCCCTTTTCGGCGACGCATTAACGGAATCCATTAGCGCGTAAAATCCGCCCCGCGCGAACTTATCTTAATTATTAAGTTAACGCTTAAAGCAGTGCACGCATCACCGCGAGGCCCGCGAAACAGTGCACAACCGATGCAGCGCTACTTGCTTTTAACCTAATCACAAGTTATGACCGCTGGTTGGGGGGCGCGAGCGCGGGCGCTAATAATGAAAGCAGCTATGCCCGACGGGGCGGCCTCTTGCTTGGCCGTCGTCATCTCGCATCATTTGCGAGCGACGTGACGCATGTGTTGCGCGCTTTTCAGGGGCAGATCTCGCGAGATTTCGTCCGCTCACAATGGGCGCTAACGCCGTCTAATCTGGGGCCGCGCGTCTGATTAAACACGCCGCCGTGCCGCCGAGCGCACGCCCCAGCAGTTAGCAGCACGGCTAAGCGTCAAACCTCAACATTTTAACCCCTTAATGAGAGCTTGGGCGGCGTTATGCGCGCAGCGCTCCGAGAAGGGATGATTAAAGTTTGCCCTAAAAATTTCTGCGCGTCGAAGTTCCGACGCGTCGATCGTTAATCTTAATGTCGGATTTATTATCGCCGATTACTCAAGCATACCGACTGCGACCCGAAGCGCATGGATGCAATCGCACACGCACAGCCGTTTGTTTCATTTTTTTTCGCGCGCAACTTGCGAAATTGATGCGTTGTACGCGAGCAAACTGTTGGAATTCGTCGTCTACGCCAGCATCTCTTTCTCCTGCGCTGGGGCGGCGAGACAAATACGTTTCTATCATTCGTTTCAGCCGTTTGACGGCGCGTGGCGGAAGATGGTCGGCGCGGAAAGTGAAATCGGCCGGGCGCGCGACGCCACCGCGCGCATCAATCAAACGCAACGAATAATATAAGCTCTTCCGCTTGTCAAACCGCGAGCGCGCGCCCCTCCTGCCATCCGGCCGGCGCGCCCGGCAGCTGCGGCAAAAAGTACGACTGGCGAAAACAATTTACTTCGTGCAGGAATGACGCGCATTCCTCGCCAGGAGCTCCGCCACGCCGCCAGCACGGCGGAGGTGTTAGACAGTGGTAATATTGCATTTCGCGGTGATGTATTAAGCTCCCTGCGCGATGACGGCGCGCGGCGCGCATTTTATTCAGTGCGCGGCGCAGAGGGACGCGAGCGGGAAGGCGGCGGCGGCGGCGGCGAAAAAACGGTTGGCACTGCGGCAAACGGCAGGAGGAGCGGAAGCGAAACGGCCGAGACCTGCTGTCCTGCGTGCGTGTGCGAGGGCGGCCTGACACTCTGATGGACGTTGAGTGATCGCGTATTTACGCGCCCCCGGCCCCCACACCGACGCTCTTCTAATCCGGCGCGATCCGGTCGGCCTCTGCCGCCGCCAAATGCACCCCTCGCGTTAAATTAACTCAAAAGTCATTTCGCAAATGGCTCAAAGAGTTGCTGCACACATCCAAGGTCACACACGTCAAGCGCGACGTCAAACGAAGCCGCCTCGGCGGTCCGAAACCGGAAAAAAAGCCGCGGAAAAAATGCGGCGCCCTTTGCAAATCCCCGACTTGAAATGGAAGGCCGCCAGGCAGTTTGGAACTGCCGCGAGCCGCAGAGTGCCGCCGGTTTCGGGCTCAGCACCAGCCTGCAAATGGTCACTTTGTAATTGTCCCGAACTTTCTACGAAACTTTCCATCGAACAAACAACCCGCAGGATGATGCCCGCTCTGCTTTAATCTGTCCCTCCTCCGGCTGGGCGGCGCGCAGCGCGCTCTAAGCATATTGCAAGCAGCGAAATGATGCGGGCGGCAGGCGCACGTAATTAATTTCGCTAAAATATATTTATTTTGCGGCATTAACTACAACCCTCTGATTAAACAAATACGCACAATGCGCAACAGTCTGTGGGGGAGAGCGCCGGCCGAACGCCAGTGCGCTGCGCCTAAAAAAGTAATAAAGCTTTGCTCATTTCCCCATTAACCATCTGGTGCGCCCACCAGCAGCCAGCGCGCCAGCTCCTGCAACAGGAGCGTCCTCCTCGCTGTCGAGTCCTTGTTTTTTTTCCGCAACGCGCTCACCGGCTGTGGCGAAAGTGAGCACGTACACGAGTACTTACATTTATTTGATCAGTTGCAGTTGCAGCATTTTAATAAATTACGCGCTCGTAGATCATGCACACCGCGACGAGTTTGAATGCGGGACGTTCCACCCTCGGCCTGACGCGCGATGAACGCAAACACTCGCGCGTGTTGTACCTTTCGTTTGCGCTGCAATGCTTAGTTACATACGCGGAGCATCCCTCGATGCGCCACGTGGCAGGCGCGCACGCACACCGAATTGATCGGCGGATTATTTTGTCGGCGAAAGTAGGGTGGCGTTGAATGCGGTCGAAGCTCCACTTGTGCCTGCGCCGCTGCCGCCGTCGCCGAGCCCCCGGACCGACTCAATAGGTGATCCCACTCCGCCGCGCCGTCGCCGCCCTGCTATCGCGCCTATTGTGCGGCGTTTTAAAAGCTTTCCCAGCTGGGCCTCGCAGCCATCGGACTGCAATTGCAATCGCAATCGCACCGCCGAGACGCGGGAGCCGCGATTCGTGTCGCCAGGGTAGCGGATAAATGTAGCGGAAAATCAAACGTTGCAATTATTTTAATGGATTAAAAAAGCAGCCTGTGTTGGCACTGGGAGGGAGGGGGCGGGCGGGTAGTCAAGTGCAGGTTGGATGTCTAGTGCAGGGGTGTCAAACACGCGGCCCGGAATGAATACTTTTGCGGCCCATATATCCGACGCAAAGTAAAATTAAAATAGAAATATGAATTATGGAGAACTTGTACACGTGAAAATGCAGAGCAAGATACAAGCTAGTTTTCCGATTAAATGTGGGTGCAAGATTTATCTTTTATGGTTGATATAACCAAATACTTATTTTATATTTATTATTTTTTATTATCTGATTTATATCTATTGTTGCAAGGCAGGAATCAGATCATGTTTGAAATAATTAAAGCATTCAAATGTAAACTATTTCTTTCAAGAAGAAAACTGAAAAAATTAAGATTTAACGCACTTCCCACTGTGAAACAAGAACAAATCTAGTTTAGATGATATTGCATTGTATCAAAAATTTGACTTTGAAACAAGGTTTTCAGTGCGACTCAAATTTAAAGGTAAAATTCATTGAAGTGGATACGCTTGAATTTTATAAATATTTTCCGACAAGGTTTGAAAATACTCGAAAATTCGTACATGAAATTATTTCGATGTTTGGAAGTACTTATCAGAGGTAGTAATTATACTTTGTTATGTACGGAAATAAATTTCCAGTCCGAAACTGTATTAATTTCTGCCGAAATAGGAAAAATAGTAGCAGAGAAGAGATGCCAAGTATTACGAAGTAAACAATAATTTAACTCTATATATGTCTATCTATATTTGTTTCGATGAACATTGATTTTGTTTGCGGCCCACTTAAAGTTAAGCACTGCTTAGTTGGCCCCAGTTAGCTATTGAGTTTGATACCCCTGGCGTAGTGTAACATGTGATACTTATCTTCCGAATTCATTTTCGGCATTTTGTACGTGGTGAAACTGAAAACTCCCACGCCACGGCACGTCCTGACAATGCGATATTAAATTCCAACATCAATTTTTCATCCCCTATCATCAATCTAAATATGAGGTATACGCGCGAAACGCCGCTCGGCTCCATTAAGGAGGAGCACTATTAAGGAAGAGAAAATTATTGCGCCTATCTCGCCGCGGTGAATGGAAAATTATGTCATGCATCTGTAGCAGTTGCACAGGTAACAATCGTGTAAACGCAGAATGGAATATGTGGAGCCATTGGAACCCGAAGTGGGGTGATTTATCTGCGTAATATCTATAGGTATCTCTTGCGGGGAGCAATTTTCTAGCCGCAAAGTCGCGCACGATGATGATGGATAGCCGCACACCGGCGCGCCGGAGATAAGTCGAATGCGATAGCGCACGGCAGCGCGCGATACGACAACGTCATCTGCGCGGCGGCGTGCGGAAGGCAGCGCAATTTAATGCGCGCGCGCCGGCCGCCTGTTTTGTTATCTCCGCTCCTCACATCGCGCGCGCTGAGATGCATTTTTCAACAGCGTTGCGCGCCGAACACCCACTATGCGCGGACGGGTACACGTGTTGTGCGGCGCGCAGCGAGACGCGGCGCATCTTGGCCGCGCTGTTGCCGGCTCGCCTCGGAGCACCTACACACGCCGCAGCACTAAACACGATACTTGCATTAATTACGCCGATAATGGCGGAATGGCGCGTGCGCGTGCGCGTGGGGCAGTTGCCGCCGCCGCTGTCACGAGGCATCTTCAATCACGGCGGCGTAATTAATCGCTGCCATATTGCGGCGGCGCGCGCATTCCCGGCCATCTGCCACTGATGTAAAGGCCATTTAAAATTCATAGCGCTTCCTTATGACGCCGACGTTGTGCGGGGGGCGAGAGGGCCGAGATGAGCAAACAGACAATGCCTCCACCGCCGCCGCCGCTACAGCGATTTGCATTTCGCACCCCTCCACCAAGCCGAAGGGCAGCGGGCGCCCTGCCCTGAATGTTGTCATGTTACCTTGCAAAACTATTGTCCAAGCAAGGCGTAATTTAAAATTACGTATATATTTTCATAATATGGGAAGCAAGAAGGCAATTTAAACGGACAAGAAGGAGGCCGAAAAAGACATGGGAACAACAAATGGGAGAAGTAAGAACCAAGAGAGGTAGCACAGAAAGAGAAGCCAGGAAAAGGGCAGTAAATAGAGAGGAATCGAGAGAATTTGTGTATATATATATTTTTTTTTCATTTCGCCTTTTACCTTTCGGTGTCTGCTTAACATTTCACATTGTCTAGTTGTTTCGAAATAATTTCCATTTTTCACTGTTTAACGCTCTTCTCTTTGCTTCACTAATGCTTTCACCTTTTCTTTCTATAATTTCCTTTATTACATTATCCCATTGGTTTCTGGTCCTTCCTCTTTTCCTTCTTCCCATTGGTTTTGCTTCCCACACTCTCTTTGTTTTTCATTATTCATTCTTTCTATGTATTCATGTACAGATTCTATTTCTAATTCACTTCTTATTTCTACATTTTCTTTCATTTCATCCTGTCTAATCAAGTTTTCTTCGCCACTTTTCTTAGATATCTCATTGCTGCATCGTGTATCCTTCTCTTTTCTCTTTCATTAAATACCCATGCTTCACACCAATATGTTAGAATGGGTCTATATAAATTGCCTTGTATATATTTGATTTTTGGTGTTTTTGTTACTTCTTTTCTGCTTAGCACACTGCTGTATATTTGATGGTGTACCTGATTCGCTTTATTAATTCTGCTAGTTATTTCTTGGTAATTTTCACCGTCCTCTGTTATCCTAATTCCAATTTAAAATTATAATTAATAAAAATTATTCAATGCCCTGTGCTCCACCCGGTTGATGCTTATCACCGTTTCTTCAATTACTTAAGCTGCCTCGCATTTTCATATCGAACATTTGGTTGCCTCCTGCGTTTCACAGAGCTCAAGGCTGCCAGCCTAATAGAGAACCGCTGTAGACAATCGCATGATGTACGTCGTAGATATTCAATTAACTCCAACAAAAGAAGCTCTCTCCTTGCGCCCCTGCGCGACGCTGCCATTTTGCGCATCGCATCGCACCGCGAATGGCGTTCGCTCGGAATGCAGCGCCGGAACAATTGCGGCGTGCTCGCTGCACCCGCACAATGCCCCCCGCCCACCTCGCTCACCCTTCGCGATGCATCACCAGACCGGTGTCTCTAGTTTTAGCAAATTGCACAGCCTAATTTTCGCCGTTCGTCTGCTTGCGCAGCGCAACGCGGCGCAACACAACAAAACAGCGCCAAACAAAAGAAGATGTGCGCTGCCCATTGGCGCACAAAGGCATTCAAAATCGCCAGCGTAGACGTGGGAGCATTAGGTGTAATTCGAATTAATCGCAGCAGCATTATGCTCTTTTGGGCAATTAAAAGATAGCGCCCGAAAAACACCAAGTAAGTGGAGTGCGGGCATTGGGGGATGAAAATATGGAAACAAATTGCGGTCGCCGAGCGGTGATAATTCTACAATGAGGGGCGAAAAATGGGAATGGATTTCTCCCCGGACCCCAGGCGTCACGCAGCCTCCTCCCTCGCACAGTCCAACTTCCGATGCTCGCCGCCGCATCGGGATTCATTAATTTTAATTACCTCCACGCGCACACGCGCATACACGTACAATGTTTAGCAGTTGCTTTCGATGCGAATATGAACGTGAATAATGCACGCCTCGGAGGAGTTACTCACGTGGCGCTGGCGCACACAGCACAGGTCGACTGGTATAATTAAATTAACGCTCGCGTCAACTGCTGCGCCGGTGTCGGCGCCGGCTGATGGCGACATCCACCCGCCGCCGCCGCCCGGCGCATACTCTTTGAAAGCTGACAAATCTCCGGTGTTTAGAGCGCCGTAATTAATTCATCGAAAGAAGTCGCAACCTGCGCAATCTGGCGCAGGCGGCGCCACAGTAGCGCGTAAATAATTATCGCGCTGGCATCGGGCGATGAGCGTGACGTCATAAATCTGGCTGATACACTCGCGCCAGTATCGAGTGTTGCCGGCGCCAGCGCCAGGCGATAATCCGCCGCGCCGCGGGCTGGCGCGAAACGAATTTATTGCTAGCAGGTGATAGATGGCGCTTGTGTCGGCAGTGTCGACGCCGCGTCGCGGGTGACTGGCGTGCCGCCTGATGGACGCTGACTGATCGGCTCATTCCTGCTCCAACATATTTGACCGACAATAAACCATAAATCTCCGATCCGGGCGGCGTGCGCGCGGCACTCCCCCTCGCGTAACGCGCGATCCTAGTGGGTTTTCGTGTATTTTTCCCCAAAAATAAATTGCGCACGCCACCCACGCACACTTGCGCGCGCGCCGTCGCCGCGGCGGGCGTCGCGACGACGCCGGCGCGGAAGGAGACAGCAGCGCATTATTTTTTGCGCGGCGCGCCGGCGTAAACCACTTAAAACTTTCATCGTGCGCGAAACTACCGAATTAGTCGATGCACTCCTCCGCACGCAGTGAATTTTTGCACAAAAAAAAACAGTACCCTCCTGCACCAACACAGGACCGTACTCAATCAACACCCTTAGATATGTCAGGCGAGATGTATATATTGCCAGCGCTGGGGTTTGTGCGCACATAAGACGGACCTGATCGAATTAAGGTGGGGTAGGAGTAGAGTTTCGTTCAACACGGACGTGAGAGGTGCGCGTGCCCAACCTGCGCGCGGTGCAACTTTGCTTTTACGGTTCGCCTTTCGGTTCTGTGATGGCACGTGCGCTCGCCTTAATTCAATCGCAAGTTTTTCTTCACTTTTCATTACCATACAACACCATGCCCGAGTTCATTGAACATGCTCGTCACCTCAAAGCACCTAAAATTGCATAGGTGTGGTGGAGAAATAGGGCACGCTTGGAAGTGCTTAATTTTAGTTTTCTCTAGCTATAAATGCAACCTTCCATAACGTAGCGAAGGTTCAATGAACGTCCTTGCGCCACGTTGCCACCCTTGCACTCGCCGCGTCGATGTGGCAACCGAGCGCCGCCTCCTGGGCACGCCGAACTGTTCCCACTCCGTCCCACTCGCACCGTGCGCGTGTGTGGCTGGGGCAAACTATTTATACAGTGTGTCCGCAGATACGATGGTGGGAAATTCGACTTGCGACGGTATTGCATGCAGTAATGTAGAAGCACGTACAGCTTCCACGGAAATTAAAAATCCAAGCTAGAGTGAGTGCTGAAGACCTTACCTTCACGACCCGCTGAAGGAGCGAAGCCACTCTTCATGTTCACTTGCGTCTGGACTGCTCGAATAAATAATTAAATGATATCAAAGAGAAGCGCCCAGCGGCCGCGGTGGGCCGACGCACGCCACTTGCCAGCGGGGCGAAATTTATTTTCTCGACAAATACTTGGCTCAAAGTTCCTCGGTTACACCGTGCCGCCACCGGCGCCACGCTTCGACTGGGCTTCATCATCTCTTTTTCTATGTCGGCGCGCGGGAACTTTTAATCAGCACTGTGGAACAAAAAGGCAAACTTATTAGATTCGACTTTAAATTGAATGCTTAAAACCAGTTGCCATAGTTTGCATTCAGTACATGATATACTACGCGTTTCTTATATTATAATTCGAGCCACATTTACTTTGTTTATTGCATGCGGCTGAAGGCAGCGACGGCAAACTAATTGGATGCCGTGCGCCTCGTGCGCCCGAAGTTTTCATGCGAAAAAAGAACGGAGGAAAATCATGGCGGGCAAGCTATTTTCCCCATTCGATTCTCTTTTGTTCCACTTTCCGCTAGTTCCCCGGCGCGCGCCCGGCTTGCGTAAAATGCCATAAATATTTCGGTCATATATTCGGGAAGGAATACGGGCTTTATGTCAAGTTTATACACTTTGGGGAGTATTCACCTGCGCAAAACAAACGCACGCACGCTTCCGTTGGCAGGCACAATGCCCGCCGCCACCGTCGCTACCGCCGCCGACAAGGCCGAGGGTTTGGTAACAACTTGGGGCAACTCGGTGGGATTTTATTGATCCCGTTATTCTCTCCGCTGGCGCAGCCGAGGCTCGTGTGCGATACGAGGTGTTACACGATGTCCGCTCGGCACGAAAACGCGAAACTTGTTCGATTTTCCCAGCCTGCAAGAAGAAGAAGAGAAACTGTTAACAGTCGAAAGTTAACAGGACAACTAGCAATTCTTCGTCTTCGATGCCAAAACTAGGATGAAAAGTGTTGATATTTAAAAACAGCAATCAAAAACTCCTGATGGGGCAGGATTAAGTTCGATTTTTCCATGCATCTTCAGTATTTGATGTGGTACTGCGGAATGCGTATTCAGTGCTTTGCAGCTTCGACTCCTGCACTCTTCCGGTGACGTCGCGCAAGAAAAGGCATCAGCCGTGAGTGTCTCAAGCTGACACCAAGCCCAACGCGGGTCCGCGAGTGAGGAGTAGAGGGCCTTGACGTTTCCAACCATCCAAATTCACCTTCCTCACTTCGTCCTCCTCACGCATGCGAACTTATGAATAAAATCCGTGCTTCGTTCCGCCATCCCCGAATCAGGCGAACACGCAGCCTGTCTGCCAGCCCGCTGGTGCGAGCTGAATAACATGGGAGCGCGAATAAGATATGGCAACGATTTTTTGTGCCGCGTTTCACGCGCTCGCCCTTTTTGTGCGCGCCCTGCACGGGTCCAGTGCGTCAGTCTTTCTGTTTCCTCCCGCGCAGTGTTCAACTTATTCACACGCGCGCGGGAAGCATTTAATTGCCATGTTCACATTAATTACAACAACTTACGGGCGAGCGGAGAATAAGAGATAGAGAGAGAGAGAGAGAGAGAGAGAGAGAGAGAGAGAAGTGGTTTCACGAGCGCCGCCCTACGAGGCTCACGATGAGCGCTGCGCGCGGAGGAATTAAGGCACCGATAGTTAGGCGCAACGCGCGCGATAAAACCGCTTCGTAAACAATTCCGTCGCTCGCTGGCGGTCACGAGTTCAAACTCGTTTCTTCCTCGCGCAACTAGCACCTCGTTATGATTTCGCACGATATAAAGTGCGTGCGGCGGGGCGGTGTCGACTAGAAACCAAATTATCACTCGCGCCCGGCGCGTGCAAAGTGCGCAAATTGTTCGCCAACCGGTCGGCACCATTATCGCAGCAGCGTACGAGGCAGTTGCCTGCTGCAGCGCGCGCCTCCAGCGGACGGGACAATGCCACTTAAGCGGCGATACTGCAAGACGGCACGGCGCGATCGTGTCTGACGTGGCGGCAGGTCGGGAACGACCTCCTCGCAGCTCGCTTCTTGCCGCATTGCTAACCTGTCACGCAGTGTCAGCAGCACCTGAAATGCTGTCGCCTGCTTAGCGCACCTCCGCTCACTCACTCATTCCCACGCTCTATCTCTTTCTCGCATTTGCGTAAACATTGTCGAAGGGAACTTTGCGTAATTTGTGAGTTGCTGCCCTGCTCTCCAACTGCGCTTGTTATCGATTAGTCGTTGGTGGAGTGAGGCGAAATGCCGTAATTAATTCGTTAAAATTGCAGGAGCGAAGAGGCCAGCGGACGTGACGATAGCATCCGCACGTCAGGCCGTCGTTCCGCCAGCAGCGCCTCTAAAAACACAACAAAGCAGGCAACCGAGATAGAAATAGAAGAAATTGTAAGGTGAGCAGCGAGAATTAAGCAGCGAGTATGTTGATCGTCCTTGGCGTACATAACGACGTATCGATTGGATCTGCAAAGCCCTAAAGAGTTGTTTCATTTGGGCGAGTCACGCGAGCGGCGCGCTCGGCCGTGGGCTGTTTGGCAACTGCCGCTTCATGAATTACAGTGCTTCCAAAATGCGTACCTTGGAGTTATTTTATCGGTGCGGTCGCATCTTTGAATTTCAATGTCGACTTTTACATTCGCCGATTTGTTTCCCCCTGTTTCTCACCCCATCTTCCATTTCGCCGGCATTCGTACCATCTACCGTCGGCGATGGCACTAGTGAGCGGTGGCGGCGATGGCGACGGAGGTGGAGGCACAGGAAAGCGATATGAATAAAGTTCGTGATGTAAGGGAAGGGGCGGCGGCGTCCCCCTCTATAGTCATCATCATCTTCGACGACGGTGGTGGCGTGCATGTTGGCGACATAACTATAACCCAGCCAGACTGAGTGTCTGCAGCTTTAGTTGACTGAGCTTTAGTTTTGCCGTGGCGGCGGCGGCGGCGGCGAACACTTGGAGTGGTGACGCGCGCGCGCGCGCGGATATTCGCCATCACGAACAAGCTACTTCTGGGTTTAATTAAATCCCAGGGCCGCGCTCCTTGAATGATTAATTAGGCGTGCGCGCGCGACCAAAACTTATGAAATTAAAATTAGAGAATGGCACCCTCAACACAGCGTCGATGCGCGGCTGCCATCCCCGATTGCCCGAATTAGCGCAAATTGTGTGCAGCTTCGACGCCAACGGGTCCCACTCCAACTGAGTGACGCCGCCCAAAGTAAATCACGTTTCTCAGAGCCCAACAACGCCCAACATCAGGTGCTTCAGCTCAGCGAAGCTCGGCGAAGGCGAGCACGAAGAGGGCAGGAGGAAGGCGGCAGGGTAAGCGGCAGCGACAATACGTAAAGAGCAACAACGTCAAACAAAGCGTGTTGTTAAATCCGTGCGAAGTTATTTGCCATCTCGTATAATCCCGAAATTACCCGGCTTTAACGACCTAATTTCGCATCCGCACGCGAGCCGACCGGTTTGCAAACAGACGCAGGTAGCAGGACGGCGCCGGTAGCCGCAAAATGGCCGCCCACGTTTGCTACAAAATGCAGAAACAATTAATTTTTGAGCGCGCACACGGTGTGAAATGTGCGGGATGAAGCCTTTCGGTGTCAAGCCAGGCAATAACAGCCGCTCGGCGAAAAACCACGAACGCCGCACCTGTAAATCTCATCACACACTTTAGCTTTAATTAATCTGCTGCCATTAATTTAGCACGAATTAGCTATTAACATTATATATTTTTACGCGCTAAGGTTGCAACAAAGGACGAAATTCGTATTGCCCAAATATTCTCGCATTGTGTGGATTCCGATGTGGAGATGTTGAGATGTTGAGATGTTGAGATGTGAATAAACATCAGTTGACAGCTATTCATATCATATTTCTGTCAGATTACCCGATTCGGCCAATAAGCTTACGGAGCTTAGCAGGCAGAATATATGCTCTTTGTTGGTCCCATCAAAATATGTTTTCGCACATTGCTCCTCTGCCCTTCGCCGCTACCAGACACCGCGCTCCATTCATGCCGGGCGAGGCTGCTCGAATGCGAAACTTGCTCAGGCCACTCCCAAACTTGTTCCTCGCACTTCTGATGCTGGTTGCACGAATTAGGCATTCGTGGACCACTTGATCTATTTGTATAGGCCCCTGAAGTACTTGCTTCTCAATGCAATAATAACACCGCACGAGAGCAAAAGGCTTGTGCGTTGGCAACACAGCTCACATCTGCTGAAATCGAGTGTTTACGTCCGAGAGCGGGCGCCTGGCGGGTGCGCACTGAGCGCGCACCAAGCGCGCAAACATTCCGTCAACGATTCGCCGCTACGTTTCCAGCCAGAAAGCATGGAGCGTGAGATGTTGGTACATTCCGTATATTCCGCTGCCATCGAGCACAGCGAGCTAGTTCGTCAGGTACTCCCAACGCGTGTGTACTTTAGGGATTAAAGCTGGGAGCGCGCGGCCATTGTTTGACTGTGAAACACGTATGCATTTTGAAAAGGGTTCGCATAAATAATAACGTTAGAGACGCGGCCAAAAAGGCACAGACCGACGAAGAACGCTTTGCGACGCCCTACGGAGGTCTTACGGGCATTTTCAATTCATTGCCTGGCAGCGCCACCTTGGCGAGGCAAGATGCGCCCTGAAATATTTACTCCGTCGTCTAATATTTATGCGCGTTTAGCGCGTTACGAGTATGCCGCACGAGAGCACATCGAGGTGATAAATTCCAGCCGGGAGGAGGAGGAGGCTCCTCGTGTTCGTTTTTTCGCTTGCAGGTTGGGCCTGCCTAGGTTGGGGGTCATTGTGGCTGCGTTGTGGCGCCGTCGTCGCGATGACGTAAATTTCCCCGGATTTCCCAATTTGACGTGCGTCGTATTTTCAATTATGCGAAAAATTTACAATTGACCACATTGTTTACGAACTTCCCTCTGAAATTTCCAGCCGCCCACAAGTACACGACATGAGAAAATCATGCAGTAGTATGTACTTCATGTCGGAGTCTATCGGAAATTTCATTTTGTCTCCTTCGGCGTCAATACGCCGTCAAAGGAAATTTGCCCGATGTGAAGTAGCGTCGTTGTCATCTCCCCAGGCTCCCTGTGCTGCCGGATGAAATGTGCACCGTAATAAACACACCCCTCCGATCTTTTTCGATGCGCGCGGCGACGCGGCGAACGGTTCGCTATAGATAGATGAGTGCACCCCGTCCCCCCAACCCCTCCTCCCCCACGTTCCTCAGAATCATCATAAAAATATCTCAACGTTCCGACGCGCGTCGATGATCGCTTTGGAGGTTGCCTCACACACCTCCTCTCACCTCCGCCTCATCGCAGAATGGGGAAGGTGCAGTCGCGTCGTACTTGATTGGGAAGGACAGGGTACTAACAGCACCATGTGCTGGCGGCCTCGCACGCGGTTCGCGCAGAGCGCTGAAGCGCACAACGAGTGTACGGAATTTTCTAATTAAATCCGCCCTCGTGTCGCAAACTTGGCGTCTGGCGGGCGCGAGGCACACGCTGTAGAGGTCGTTATGGAATTCATACCTGGGAGCGCCCTGCCGACGCTCCAACAACTGCTCGACATTACCGAATGGTTGCTTTCATTACATTCCGCCATGCCGCCGCCGCCGCCGCCGCCGCCGCCGTTTGTTGCCTAACTGACTGACACTGTACGCTTGCTGCTCACTTTGAGCGTGCAAAGGTAAAAGCCAAGATGCGCTTCAAACAGCTTTCGATTTACCGCGTGCCTCGGATGGTG
Organism: Aenictocupidus jacobsonorum; assembly: GCA_010014765.2. NCBI lineage: Eukaryota > Metazoa > Arthropoda > Insecta > Coleoptera > Staphylinidae > Aenictocupidus > Aenictocupidus jacobsonorum. Next base: position 527,389 of record JAAAKC020000005.1, on the reverse strand, counting down.
CGCCCGAGGCTGAGGAAGAGAAGCAAGTCGTGTGCGTTCCAAAAATTCCGTAAATACCACAACTGCCTCAGCCAGTTGCGGACCAGTCTCTCCGGTGGAAAGTGTGACATCTTCGCACGGGCACCACGAACATTCAATCGGTTTCGTCACCACTGATTGAATTTGTCTGCGGCGCGTTTGGGGCTGATTCTCTCCGTCAAACAAAAAATCGACGACTTCGTTAGATGTAATTGGTGCGTGCGGGATGGGCAACGCGCCTGTTGTCTCTCCCTCCCTCCCACTCCACACGGATATCACATAAACACCGAGCACAATCAGATCAAACCAGCAGGCAGGCGAAACCTGTTGTTGTCCTGCATGCTGGAATATGCGCGAGGGTGGTTTCATCCCTAACCCGGGGGCCTGCTCCTCTCCTCTGCTGCTCGCTGTCGCTCCTGTCCTCCTGCAGCGAGTGACTCATCGAGGTCAGGTTGCGCATTTGATATGCGCGTACGCCCGGCGGTGGTGCGGCGATTGAGACCACGCGGAGGATCAGGATCAGGTCGGCCTGGAGCGCGCGATTAGGATTAGCAATGCGCATTGCATCCAGTGGCAGCTGCAAGGTTCGCACAATGCGAATATACCAACAAGCTAATAGCTTTTTATAGCTTTTTACCACATATTTTAAAAAACCATTTGCTTGGTAATCTCCATCAATAGAGCAGGATTGTGGCATCACGGTGCTGACCTAATATTTCGGCAAATTGTAAATTTAGCGTTCGGTTATGTCTGTTCGAGTTATAATTTTTTTGCCCTTATTTTGGCCTGGCTTTGAAATTAATGTTGGTGCACATTGTAACAGTGATATTCGTGCAAGGGTCAGAAAGTTAACGGAATCATTAATTCTTTCGGCGTCTCGAAACGAGTGACTCGCTTTTGTCCATTTATAATAGTGTCAACAAGAAGTCGGAAGTCTGAAGAAGTAACTAAATCGCAGCTACATTATGTGTGTGGAAACGACAGGATAATTAATCAGGCCGCGGAGATATGGTCAATGAAAGCGTACTAGAGTCACAGCTATCGATTCAAAATGTGACAAATTGTTGTGTGCCGCATTAAAATGCAAGGGACGATAAGCCCTCCTCAGAGGCCACAAAACGATTGCAAACTGCGCACGCGGCTGGATGCTGCCGAGGGAAGAGGGCGTTCTGGTGGGCGGAATACATGCAATTATCACATTGCGTGCCCGCTGAAGCGTCGCACTTATGAGGGATAATCCGCCACCATTGCCACCGTAGCCGCCGCCGCCGTCGCCGCCGCCCTCGCGCTCGACGCTTGCGATCGTTGCGGTTCGCCCTCGCGCACAGTCGTGCGGATTAGCGCGAATGCTGACTCCGCAGCCATTACCGAGAGCTGCCTTTTATTGTTATTTCACGGGCGCACAAAGAGCGGGATCTTAATTGTTTATTTCCATGTTGCGGCCGCCATCGCCGCCGTCGTCGGCGCTTGCTGTTGGCGTTAAAGTGGCGCTGTGTCGTGGCTTCCTGCAGCACATGTCTCGCGCCCTTTATATTATGTGACGCTCTTAATTTTTACGATGATGCCGCCCGGGGTGTAAACGCGCAGATTGCGCTTTGCGATAGGTTGTCTTTATTGTCGGTTGAGCTGCTGTTTTTTGTTCCTTAATCGTTTGTGTATCTCTTTAGGGCTCTTTTTTTAGCGATGCGCATTTACCTTGTAGGGTATTTACGGAACGATGAAAACAGGCTAGGTTTCACTTTCACTATTTGCGCACGAACGCGCCCGGATGCGCAACAAATTGTTAAATTACATCTTCTTCTTATAAGGCAATTTAAACGGACAAGGGGGAGGCCGAAAAAGACATGCGAACAACAAATCGGAGAAATAATAACCAAGAGAGGTAGCACAGAAAGGGAAGCCAGGAAAAGGGCAGTAAATAGAGAGGAATGCAGAGAATTTGTGAGAGAGAATGACTAGAAGGAAAGTTATCGGTTAGTCCATTGTATAGTCTGCATAATTTTAATTTAAAATTGAATTGGAGTTTATTTAATTTACGTTGTTACTTGTATTGTGATATGAAATGTACCAAATGTATCACCCACACCTTATATGGGTACTAGGGGTGAATTGTATGAATTGTTATATCATCCTCTTATCTTATAGAAGGCTTTTCAGCTTGTTTTCCCTCAGATGCCGTCTTTCCTTCGTTTTGGGGGCCTTCCTCTAGGGCGTTTGCCATGTTTTGGTTTACCATCTCTTGCCGACTTAATTATCTCCTCGGGTCTGGTCCATCTTGGTTGCTAAAATATTCTCGGCTAATTGGCAAGGAAATAGCATTCAGGATAGCAAATGTGTAAAATAGTTTTTATTTACGATAAGTAATAAAAACCATCAGATCAGATTAGTGAGCGTGGCAGGGACTTTATGAACATGCGAAAATGCAATATGCATTTTTTTATGATAGAACGGCGGTGTGTGCGATTAAGCCGGCTGGATTATGGCCTAGCTCAAGGGTAAATCTATTAAAGCGCTACCGTATTGCATTTGCATACGCACACACTCGAAACAACGCTTTCCACTTTGTCCACGAACGCCAAGATAAGCAAAACATACAGCATGTTACCAATCGAGCGGGCAACAATTAAACGCAAAACCCGCGCACCAACCGGAAGGCGCTCCTCCGTCGTCCTGTAGGATGGCGATAAATATTAATGCATTGAGCGTGCCTGCTACATGCTGCAGATAACAACAAAGCGCATTAACATTAAAATGTCCCGAACACAAAGAAACGTCCTCTTTTTCGATCTACCTTCAGCCCGAGTGTGCGCGGCGCGCATTTCGTGTTCGCGTGGATAAAGCGTCATAATTTGGCATTAAAAATATTTTATTGCCGCACCGCACACGCTGCGGGCGCACGCGCATTCGGCAGGCAGGTAGGAGACGGCTTTGTTGTCCCGACTGCGACATACGGCGTAAGCCGTTAGAATGTGTCCAGCGCGCCTCGAACGGGAGATAAATATTTAATGCGTAATTCCAGATCGCATGCCACTGCCACTAACGGCGCGCCACGCTCACACACGATCATAATGCCATTCATAATTGACAACTAGGCAACTGGGCGCGCATGTAGTTCGCTCGGCCCCGCCAATGACCACGTTTAATTATTCGGCATGTTTTTCCTCCGCCAGGCGAAAGCGAGCGGGTTCACTCGATACGTTTCTTCACGACGGCACCCTCAACGACACCCACCACCAGCTCCACTTACTTCCATTCCTCCTGCGGCCTTAGCCTGCCCGTTGAGAGCGCCAACAATGGGTGATTAATGTTGAACGATCGGGCGGGACGATGGCAGTCACCCCCGGGGGTAATCGGCATGGATGGGAAGCACGCATGCCCCCCACGAGGGGCATGTGAGACAAATCCAAGTCTAAGCAAATATCGAGCGGAATGGCACAGTGAAGCGTAAACAGTCAGGTGTTGAGAGAGCGGCCGGCGAAGAAAATGTTAATGATTTGGACGTGCTGGCCGCGGTCGGACGGCCGGAGTTTATGCAGCTCCAACACGAACGCGCATCTCTGCTGGACGTCGACGCTCGGAAGAATTATTGCGGTGGCGTGCGCATGCCCTATCGGCCGACAATGTTGTGTACAAGCTGCACACGATGCCACCGCAGTGCAGAGAGGACAAAGAGATGAAAAACGTTTTGAAATATGAAACGCTGCTTATTTATTGCGGCACCTTTTTTTCGTGTGCAACTTGAGCGCGCCGCTTTCCCAGAAAATTTAATTTAAAGCTCGCGCCGCGCCTCCAATTAAATGCGGCGCACGAATTAATTTGTGTTGCTCCAAATATTGAAAATCGCATTACGCCACGCGCGCCGCCAGCTCTAATAAATAAATTCCCGGAATCAAACGCGCCCAGGATCCAATTAAATCGATTGCTAGCGCAGCAATTAAATAACTCCAACTTTGCCGCGTTTCCCAGCGCGCGCGTCCAACTTGCATCACACATCAAAATTATTTCAAGCCGCATATTTCATGTGATGCAATCAGAGGGCAGGTGAATTCCACGCGCGGCAAACGTTCGCCCTTTCGCTGCGAGGGCGGTGCGGTGGTGCATGGTGCATATTGCAGTTATTATATGTTTTCGTAATTATTTCAGCAATGCGCCCGCCGGCGGAGAACGATTCCAGCCACGGTCCAGCCGCGGCGCTCCCCCGCCACGCCACTGCTTTGTTTCCACGCGCGCCGCCAGCCGGGTATGCATGCAGTTTCCACATATTTCGAAAACTATTAGCGCCGCGTAGCCGTGCCAGTTTGAAACTTTCCAATGGCACGTTGAAACGCCAGCATCGGCCGCGCCGGTCGTTTTTAATACTTCATGCGATACGTTTTTCACCCTGTTCAGCGGGCGGCAATTGCGGCAGCGCTGGAATAGTTGCTCCTAGTAGTTTTTCCAGTACAATTGCGCCGCCCGCTCGTGTGCGCGATAAATATTTAACGCGGTAATCAACGGTAATTTTCCACGCTCTCGAGAAGGCAAAACGCATAGTTATGTGCAGATTTACATGCCATTGTGGCGTAGTAGCCGTCGTGGAGGGAAAACGAAGGTGTCCGGAAAACGTTCGCGCGCAGAAAGCGCCTTAAAAGCACTGCGAGCGCGCTTGACGCCCGACGGCACGCCACAAAAAAAGGGAAGTAAGAGCAAAAGCGTGTTGTTGCTCTATTACGGCGACATGTGTAATCGTTTGCTGGCCGTTTCAGCAGCAAAACGTCCCTCGACCGCGCCCTCGCCCATTCGCAGAGCGCCAAAGCTCAGCGTATCCACAGTGTAAGCACAAAGGTCGCATTCGCCGCGCCGCGGCACCTCGTTCTTGGCGTGATGGGGAAAAGGGACGGCGGCTCGACGCGACTCGACGGCGCGCCTGCATGAGACGGTGAGGCGCGTCGAGTGACTCTCCGCGCCGCACACACTTGGGCGCGTTTGCCGCTCGCCGCGCGGCGTATGGGATGCATTCCGATGGGAGCCGCGCGGCGATGCAGATAGTGCGGTTTCGCGAGCAGTCTCATTACCGGTTTGCGCCTCGCAGCGTTTCCTCTCGCGCTTCGTGCTTTATTACGCTGGCGCATCGGTGATTCAGCGCGATGCATCCTGCACGGCTACCAAGCTTCGAACCGGCAACAAAAGAATATTATTATTGTATTACGCTTTTTCTTCGTTTTCGCCCCTGCGGCGATGACGCCGGCGACAACGGCCCGTCTCACGTTCCGCCGACGAGGAAATAAATTTCCTCGAGGCGCGCTCTCTGACCTAAATGTCATCGGATGGAATGGTATTCATGATTTTTGGCGAGTGTGCTTTTTACCAATTTCGCGCATAACCAACTTAATATCGTCTGAAAGCGTCCACGAGACGGATTTCGTTAAAACACTGAATATTTTATTGCGCGTTGAGCATTTGAGTTTTATAATCGAAAAAAAAGGAAAATAAGCGGCGATTATAGACGATAATATTCTACTTTTGCTCGGCTCTTGGCAAATGTCGATGCACGTCCTGAAATCGGCGCATTATGGAGTATGAACGCCAGCAGAAAATTTGTTTCGCTGTACTCGCACACACGTGCACTTTGAACGCTCGTTTTAGCTCCAATTAGAAATGGAAATTCGAGCGCCATCTACTACTGCTCGCGCCGAACGACTTCGCGGAAGGTGCCAATCTTAACGCGCTGGGAAATTAATGTCGCCCAAGTGAGGGTGGTGCGAGGCGGAAGCGTTTAAATTTTAAAGCTCCGATATTCTAACGGCGATGATGAAGATGAAATTCGAACTCCGCGCGTTCTCAACATGAATTCAACATTTAAGCGCAGCTCAATCCGGAAAAGCGTAGGCCGGGTTTTCCACTGGAAGTGGCGATATTTACCCTGTAGGCGGCCGAATTGATACTAGTTTCTTCGAGTGGTATCAGGAAACTTGCTACATCGTCAATAGTAGTACTCAAGGGCGGCATTCAGCTAAGAATTAACTAATCGTCGTAGCGCTCGACCCAGATGGACTGTTGGTCGTGCGTAGAGTCAGATCATTTAAGGATTTAAGCATAATTGACATCATTTTGGGTGACCTGCAACGAAGTAGGAGGAACTGTTGGCGGCCGCTTAGCGGCGCTGCAAATGGATGGGACGTCAGGGTCGAAGGTCGTTTGTTTAATTGAGCAATGTGCGTTCGGCGGAAATCGAACAGGTATCTACGCGGCGGCGGCGCGCTCCCTGGGACTTTAGGCAAACGCGAAGTTGGCGCGACGCAGCCGATCACTCCATGATTTCCCGCGGGTGCGATAAAGCGATCTTCTTCGATTCGCAGCGCTTGCTCTGCCTCGTTGGGTCGATCGCAAAGTAGTCTTTTGCCGTTAACTGCGCGCGATCGGCAGTGCCATTACGCTTCGCGGAGTAAAACCTACAATTTGCACAAACCGGCGCAGCCGTTCCGCGCGAGGCCGCCGCAGCGTTGACAAAAGCGAAGAAAAGCGAAGGAGGAAAAACGACGTCGACCTGCTGGTAGATAAGCACCGCATGCATCGCATTGTGCCGCAGCACAAATAACGATACGTTGAATGCGGGCGTATTTGCGCCGCGCCGCGCACGAAGCAGGAAAGTCTCGAGCGCGGGTCGGAGCCGCGGCCGCATTCAGGGAAAAGCCCTTCTCGCGGGCGCGTCTGGAAGGCAGGCCTGGAGGAGCGTAGGTAAAGCCCGGCAATGGGAAAGATATGCGGAACACAATGCGGCGGCGGCGGCGCTGTCTGCGCGCGGCTTTTATTTGTGGCCGCCACTATTAGCATATTAAAACTCTGAAATCGCGTTTTCAATACGAAATGCGCGCATGCCGGCAGCGGCGCGCACTCCTGGCGAAGTGAGATTTCGCAACGCCGCGCGCTCGAGCTTTATAAACCTGACACATCAAAGACTGCGCGCTGCGTCTTGCACTTCGTTTCGAGCTGGCTTCCACCGAGGATGTATAATAAAATAGTGTGTGGTGCGCACATGTGGTCAATTAAGGACACACGTACGGGAGCATAAATTACACCCAAGGATTACCAGCGCTAAGGATCTATTTTAATGCTAATCCTACCGGATTTCCACTCTCAACTTAGGTGCGGTCTCGACGCGTAAGGCGAAATCTAGCAAGGCTTCTTTCTGCGTGCTCGAACCGGCGGAGGTGAAAGGAAAAATCAAGAGGCGCGCAACCCTCTTTCGACAATTTGACGTGTTAAAAGCGTTCGTTTCGCCGAAGAGCGCCGACTCCAATCATGCAAATGTACACGGTTTGTACCTGCGCTGGACTATCGTTGTCTATCGGCAGCTCTTCGCTTCTAGTGTCGAACGCGTCGAAAAATCAACGGCGCGAACAATTTATGCGCCCAGGTCATCGGTGCGCTTTCCCTTCGCTCGCCGTGGCGAACAAAACGATACGTTTCGGCGCAACATTCCGAACTCCTCGTCAATATCAGCGGTAGCTAGCGCCTGCGCTCCGCTGCTCGCTCCCATGCTGGACTTTAGCTGAGTGGCCGTGATTTAACTTCGGTTTTTATCGGCAAGCGTTACAAATCATTGTTTTAATATTCAGCTGGTTGACAATGATGAATTTTATCAGCGCGGCTCTCTATTTATCGAGAGTCGTGCGACGGCGTGACAGCGGAAAGGAAATGAAAACAAAGCGCTGCCCCATAAGCCTCCCAACAACCGCGCTCGGCACGACGCGAACAAAGCGGCAATATCAACAACGCGCGAAACAAGCGTGTTCAGGAGGCCTGGAAAACGCCATTAATAGTGATTTATCTCCCTGCAAATTGATTCCTGAAAATACCTTCGAGACACCTGCGTAGGTCCTAGCTGCGGGCTTCTACTTACCTCTACGAATATGAATATTCATTATAAACGAAGATTGATGAACGAGCGCGGCCTGGAGAAAAAGTATTCTTGTGCTACGCACCGTTTGACACCGCTTTGTTTGCGCGCACATCATATTCCCTTCCGAGTTCGTTGATTTAGCCGCGATGCGCTGTCCTATGGCCACCTATGCCGACTCCAACCCCAACTTCCAACGCGCCCACCTGCCGCACACGCCGCATGATTGAATTGCCATGCGAGCGCAGCGCAAAAAATATTAAATTTGCACGCCATGTTTGTTTTGTCGATATTCTCCCGCCGAGACTTTGCGGCCGAGCGCATGCATGCTCCGGTTTTAGTTTGACGCAAACACAATTCGCCGCTTCAAAATGAATGAATTTAATGTAACGAATAAATGCAAACAGCGACCGGGAACAGAGTTCAGTTGGCAGTGTTTGTTGATAAAAAATATTTTTAGATTAGTAGCAGGTTGATTCAGCTTCAATAACAAAATCCGGGCGGCTTCAAACTGCGCATCGCTCTCCAACTCCAACAACAACAACAGCAACAGCAGCAGCAGCAGTTTTTGAGATATTCGCATTTATCATTGCGCGGATGATCGAGTTTTCCATTTTGATATGTCGGAATGCATGCGCATTTAAATGCATGAATGTTTGGATTATATTTATATATTTACCGCGTCGCCGTTTCGCGTTCATTTCCCGGCCGGGCGGGACGGGACGGGGTGAATAACTGACGCCTTAAATATTGCTGTGCACTTTAATATTTAATGCATATTGCATTAATTTCGCCATCGCATACTAATTAACTGCGCCGGCCGAAAATAAACCGAATAAATCATTAAACTTTGTTTGCGCAGTGGCGCATTAATCGCTCGAATCCGAAATGGAAAATTTCACATTAAAATAATTCCAGCATTTTTTATGAAACGAGTTTCCTCTTAAAACAACACGAAATATCTCACTTCAAACGCGCAGCTTGGAAATTTGACCTGGCTCAGCGTCACTTTCTATTAGAGCCATCTTTGTACGAAAATATCACAGCTTAAAATAAAACAGTCAGCGTTTATTACGCCAGACATCTTTTCCGAAGCTTAATGCTGATGCTTAAACATTAACAGACTCTCCACAATGCAAGAGTATCATGTTACTATTTAAAGGTAAAAAACCTTACCTCGAATTTGGTTTCAAACTGACTGCAAAGTCGAGTGGCAGTTAGTCATGAAATTATTAAATCCGATGCGGGTTGGGAGCGTCAGAAAATTACATTTTACTGGCAATGTGAAGTGCTGAGCGCTCATACCTAAAAATGCATTTGCTCCAAGCGGAAGCGCGCGCTGCGGCTCGTATAGCATTCCCAGCAGTGCTCGGTCACGCAGCAACCCGAAAGAGTCCAACACGAAAAGATGGAATCTTAAAGGACGTTTTTACGGCGCAATAAAGCCGATCGTACGTGCGCACTTCACGTGCCGTTTGCGTATGGAAGTCGTACTAAAGTAGCTCGAAAATTTTAATCGATCGGCCGCAGCGGCCGCATGCTTTCGTCAATTCCGCGTTGACCCGCCTCGTCGGAAATTCTCCAGGTTCGACAATATTTGTTGCCGAAATATTTGTTCGTGTACTCGACTGGAACGCACGTGCCTCTCACTTACCAATCCCTCACTCAGTCAGATCAAACAGCGTCGATTTCAAGGTGTTGTGTTCTCTTCAGATTTCGCCTTATCGCGCTGCCAAGATCTCTCAAGTGGACGAAGAGTATCTTAAGATAGTTGGGCTCGATCGGGGCACGGCGCGGTTTAAGTCAAGTCGCTTTAGGTTAAGGAATCTATCGAACCCACTGCCGTGCGCACCAAGAATTTTGGTTGCTCATAAATTTGCGCATTTTGTTAGCAGGATTCAATTAAGTGTTGAATTTATACGTGAATTTTCTTCACAACTAGGTAATGCACATTCGTAGGCTTTGAGGTGAAAACGTCGATTTGAGATGACCAACAATGCCTTATTCCCGTGGTAGGTCTCGACGAATTTTAAATTCTCAATCATATGCTCGTACTCGTTACTTGAGTGAAGGAGCTTAAAGCTGAATACAAAAGCCACTCGTTTGTCACTTGAAAACACAGCTCAAGCATTCTTTAATATGAAAATACTTTGCTTGTCTTGCCTTGGCACTTAAGGCGGGCCTCGCTTTTCTACTCCACACTGGCAGAGTAGTGCCCTATAATTTATTTACCTAACGCGCCAACCATTTTCCTTTTCCAATTTCAATCCGCACCGTCGCTTCGAGATCTTGGATGGAAATTAAAGTTGAGGCTGCAACGAGGAGGCGATGCCCGTAGGGTGGTCCGAATCATCGCATCGATTATGATACGTAATTAATTAGTGCGATGCTTAATGAAGCCGGACGAGCGTTTGTATTTATTAATTAGCACAACCCGTACCTCTTCATACGAGCTCATCGTTGGGCCATCGCATCGGCGCATGCGCAAGACGCCGGATGGAGAAAACGCATCGTAAATTAACATTTGAAGACTGTGGATGGCTGTAATTCCATGTTCGTTCATAAATCATGCGCAACGCGCGCCGCGATATAATGAGCATAATAAATATCAAATATTTAAGATAGCCCTGCGCGTCGGACGCGAGAGGATGGGGGCCGGGGTATTTAAGACCCAATCATTAGTATTGTAATTCCCCTTTTAGTATGCACGTATTGATTACACAAATTAGATCATAAATTATTCATTCGCGGCCGGCCATGAGAGCGCCGCGCGGTCGCGACGGTCCCAAGACGCGGAGGAACAAAACGCTCGCGTCTAGGGTTTCATCGCACGCCGCCGGGCCGCAACCTCAAGCGCCGTCTACCTCTGCGAGAATGCGCGTATCGAAATCACCATCGGGTTACCAATCACGTCAAACCCAAAGTCGCGCGCGGAATGGCAGCAAGACCATGGAGGGCAGACACGTCATGTGTGCCGCGCATCGCATCAATCTTGAGCCTCATGTGTTCCGGCATGAAGTGGGTGTTAGCGATGTTAAATTGAAACAGTTTAATTCCATATTGACTGGCATGATATATGTGCAGGTCGATGTAAAGCTTGTCGGCCGGGCCATTAATCAACTAAGTACTGGGGTTGCGCGTATCGCCGCCGCCGCCGCCGCCGCCGCCGCCGTCACACACATCCACCGCGCGCCGCTGCCCCACGCGGCCATTCGCCGGGCCTGCCACCGCCACTGACACATCTAAATACGATTTCATAGACTGGCAACGGCGCAAAATCAATTTCCCACTGGTCCCACCCGAAGGAGCACTTCATCACACCGCTGACATCTTATAAAATGTGACCTCATATTTTTGTACATCTTCAACAAGCGCGTAGTTCGCCGGCACGCCGCCGGCGAAGAGCTCAAGAGTTTGTTGAAGCACTCGGTGCAGGGTTTGGGTGTGTAGGTAAAAGCGTTGGTGATAGCTGTGGCCATCATCCCACCCCACGTACGCTTCATTACCGCTCCGTGTTCCGTGCGTCGGACGACGTTTCCTCCTCCGTCGGCGGTGGACACGACCGCTGGCCGCGGCGACGATATGACCGGGCCAGGTTTAATTATGGACGGTCGCTTGTTTAATTTCCGGCAGTAGATCACACCGGGAGTGGATAGAGGGCGAGGGCATATGCACTTGCCGAATTAGCAAGATACCAGAGCGATGAACGGCCGAGGGAGGTACGAGGTCACTATGTGAGCGCCGCGAAAGCGGTGGCAATTTTTGCACCAGGTTAACCAGAGTGCCACACGGTTGCACCAAGCGCAGCGTATGTGGCGCACTCCCAGATGAACCGTTCAATTGTCGCTGCCGGCGGCAATTCCACGCTTCATTTTCATTCGTTTCGATTATTGCCGGCGAGGTCGAGGCCGGCCCAGCTTCCATTCAGTTGCAAATCGCACATCCTCCCCGCACCAACGCCCAGGGACGCTACAATTAGCCGTTCGCAAGGTGGCCAGGTGCGAACACATCCGAGGCTCCCCGGTCGCCAGCAGCGAATTGATGCCTTTCCCCGCGCGGACGTCATGGTAGATGGCGTGGTAGAGCCGACGGTTGGTGAGTCGGCTTTCAATGCGCGTCACCCGAATCCAACGTCGTTTAAAATTGGCACCGGATTTGGTGCGCGCGACTCTCGGCGGCTTACTCCGACCGCCTGCGGCGCCAGCTTCGCGCACAATGCGCGCCGTCGACGTGTAACATTCGCAGCGACACAACGCGTGTCGCCCCGCGGACGGGGCCATCGCATGCGTCCATTGACGCGGACAATCCACTCACAATGCCCCCGCCGTTCGGCCGCTGCGTCGGACAATCGCCGACCTGGCGTTTTATTTTGACGCTAGCGCCGTAATTTCCTATAATGGAAGTCAACCAGTCAACGACATAGACATGCTACACCTGATTGCTCAATGTTCAATAGCATAGGGCAGGGATGAGCAACTCCAACAAGGCCCGCCAAGCATTTCGTTCTTTTTTCTTCAATATATTGTTATAAAATTAATTATGATAAAATGACGAGTTACTCACTTGTCGGCGACTTGTTCAAACATGCAATACGAACGCGCTGTACACTAGCGATTTTAGGAATTCTTGTGTTTCTTGAAAGGCGTGAGTGCATTATTATTGTCAAAAAGGTAGTATTAGAATTTTGTTCATTCAAAATTAAGTTTTCCTATAAATTTTTTAACTTTCAAATTTTTAATCCATAATTACATGTCAGAAAAGCAAACAAAAAACGGAAGGTTGCGGATGCGCACAGGCATTTCCAACAAAAGTGGAAATTTAATTATTTTTTCACTTAATATGCCCAGAGACTGCGTCGACATTACAAGAACCTCATCAATTCCGGGTGATATTGCATAATATTGATTTGATCATTAAAAATTCAAGTAAATTCAAGTAAAATTATTTTGCATTAAAATTTGGTATATGAAATCATTACTTTTTTTTTAATGTTTCTTTTTTTATTTCTTTTTTATTTAATTTTATATTTCTTTATTCTAATGTTTATTATAAATAAAGTTTAGTGAATTATTAATAATTGTTACTTTATGTGTGGCCCACCAAAAAATTTTATAATTGAAATTAGCCCGTTGATTCAAAAGGTTGCTCACCCTTGGCATAGGGTAACATTCAACTCGAATTTCGTATAAGGATTTTCGCATTGCCTCGAATACATAATAATCATCACGCTGAACTCTCAGCAACTCAATGAAAACATATTCAATAAAGCTCCAAACTCCTAGAGGTTCGTGCGCATTATATCCGAATAAAGAGTGCCTGCGCGCGGAAAAGAAGGAAACTTTGCGTATATATTCTGAAATTATTGCTGCCGAGAGAAAAACTGCGCCTCCAATGAAGCCAGCATCCGGAACCTCTAACCCCACCCCACACCATTCATAAAACTTGCTCGCGTGGCTCGGTGGCTCCGTGGCACCGCTGCGCATTAAGTTTTCTTATGAAATATTCGCGGCTCAGGTGCGCGCCGAGCTTGCCGCCTAAGTCCGGCTAGGCCCACCTATACAGCGGGCGGATTATGCGCCCGCGCATATAATCCCAGAGAAAATGTATCCCGCGGGAGGCGCGCCACACGTGCGACAAGCGCGCCGCGCGCTGGCGACCCGCCTATAATTCAATCCACTTTAAACCCGCTCGAAATTGCGCCTGACGAGGGACTAATCAGGGATTGCGCCCTCGAATGCCGGCCGCAACCGAACAGCAGCCACTTGTGCCACCCGCAATGAATTTTCAAAAAAGGTGGCTTGGCTTGCGCGCTAATTTGCAAGCCCCCGATGGCGACGTGTGTACCCAGGCCGACTCGTCAGCGTGGCACTTAATTAATTCGCGCGTGCGCCTTAATAAGTTCATAAATTGCGGGGTAAACACGTCCCCGGTGCGCCCGTCACTTCGGTTCGGTTCTGCGACGCGTCAGCTGTTGTTATCTGGCGGCGGCAGCGGCAGCGCTGTCGAAATTCGGGCGAAAATGTCCCTTTTGTTTCCTTGCGTCTCGGGCTCCGAGCCTCGCGCCTTGCGCCCGCCATTAAGACCAATAACGAACGCCCGACATTAGCAATATATAATCGGCACAAATACACATTTGTATTTATTAGCGGCCGCTGCTGCTACTGGAGTTGTGCGCGAACGCGAACCCTTTTCGGCGCCGCTTGATTTACGACCATCGCTCGAAACTAATAATAATTCCTTCCTGCGCTGTGCGCTCGTCGCCAATTCTCCTTCGTTCGCGCCGGCATATTACCGTAATATCGCCGCTTCGAGACCAGCTCCGGCACAAAACAAATTGTCTTCGTAACACTGACAAATATGCACCAACAAGACAATGGCGGCGAGGAATCGCGCAGCAAATTACAAATGATCAGTTTTAATTAAGTGTCGCGTGAATTATTACGACGAATTCGCGTGAATTTCCAGTTTTCATAGCTCTAACAGTTATTGAATGATAAATGCGATTACAGCCGAAAGTGCCCAAGGGAACAACGCATTATGCCGTAAGGCGGTTTGATTGACATGTGAAGGGAATTAGTGCCCGAAGATGGGCAGGGAAAACTGATAAATGGTCTTGCACTGTCATTGTAAGCGCACAAAAACACGCGGAAATCTAAGCCTCTTCAAAACGACATGCCTTCGGGGAATCAGCACAACCGCCGGATAATAAAACCCGAATCCCTTCAACTCTCGGCCCCTCTACGAAATTATGTGTTGAATGCAAATGCAAAGCAATACCGAGGCACCGGAAAATTAGGGCTTCTCCACTATTGAGGAACAAATTTTGAGTTATGATTGGAAATTACATTCCACTTCGAGGCGAAGCGCTGCATTGTGCATTGGCACAAAGAAAAGTGAGGGCGCGCGCAGTGGGCGGTGAGATATTCCCAATAATGGAATACCGGCGGCGCTCAATATGCGAATGGAAATTGTTATGGTTTGATACGGCACAAACTTCCATCATGAATTAGCAGTGAGTGCGCAAGAGGGTGCGAAGACAATCGCCGCGCTAAGGCGTTCATCAACCACCTGAAATTCCAGGAGCGTGAAATTCGCCGTGCGGAGCGCGCACACCAACGTTCCAGAAGTCTAGGGCGGGATAGCACGCAATAATGACGGGGAACGCGCGCGCGCGCATGCGCAATAATTCCCAAGCAAATATAATATTGTTGCATTGTGGCATTGCGCGTGTCGCGCGCCGGCGCCGGGAACACTGAGCGGGTGCCTTGGAAACGCTTCGATTCTGCAGCGATGCGCCGGATGGAACCCAGCAGATTGCTGCGGAATCAAATTGAATACGCAACGAGCGCCAGCGCGCGCGACGGCATTCATTGCGGAGCACTTTGGTGCTCAATATCCTGCCCTACCTGTATGAGTCCGCGTGAGGTTATCCGTAGCATCTGCAGGGATCACGTACAACCACTAAGGGATTAAAATCGTTATTTACATGAATCATCGAATAAAAAGTTAAGCCCAATTTAATATCTTTCAATTAGTGAAGGTTGCGATTCTTTTACATTAGGTTAGTTACAAGGGCAGGGTGTCCTAGTGGCCCCTGCTTGCCATGCAAAGAGACCCGGGTTCGATGCCCAGGTTGCACTTTCTAAGACCTCTGCTCGCTCCCCGGTAGTTGCGCGGACATCGGCAACTATCGTCAAGTGAAAACGAAAGACTTCACTAGTGCAGCGACACGAAGGAACCCCAAGGAAGTAACTACCCAATCCTCTAATAATTATTGTTGCGGAAGCTTAAGAATCTTGATTGTGCACGCCAAGACCGAAAAAGGGTTTTGGTGCCAAAGATGATGATGAGTTACTAGGGCAAGTCTAGAATTTCGCTTTTGAGATGGAGTCGGAAGGGTAAGCAGGTTACATGTACCCGTGCCGTGTATATTCTGCCCTTCGCTCCCAGACGGGCTTGGGACGGTCCTGGTTCGCACTAAAATCAATATTACCATTCCACATTGTTTACATTTACATAGTCAAGATACAAGTCGGGGCAAGTTGGAGTGGAAGAAGGTTGGTCCAGTGCGCAATCACAGAATAATGCATGATGAGAGGTTGCCGGTTCCCAGGCGAAGAGGGCTACTGTCCGCGGCTCGGTGCTGGAAAGCGCGATAGGTATGCGACACTGCCGCATGCTGCGCGCGCGGCACGCAGAGCTGTCGCCTGCCACACTGAAATGAACTCATTATGACGGTGGGCGGCGCGCGCTTTGCATACGCGATGCCATAATAATCACGGCCGCCACGGCTGCGACTGCGCCGCTGCCCGCTATCATCAACTGCGCGTGCGCGATTTATATTAAACACGTGCGGAGTCCATACACCCCTAGTCGGCGGTGGAAATGTGGAAATGCGAAAACATCAAATCTCCATTACAGCATGCTTAAATTTCGCGCGCGTCGTTTTGCTGCAGCGAATTAATCAAAACGCCATTTCGTCGTGGCTCCCAGCTGCGCCCTTGGCGCCGATGCGCGAGGTCTGCGGGTGGAAAAACTAACGCGTGAATATTCATTCGATAGGTAGGTAGTGGCAGTCGAAGCAAAATTAAGCCTCGACCACACGATGATGCGGCAATGATTAATGATAGTGCGCGCGACGCAACAACGTTTCGTCGAGTTTGCATCCGCGCAGCAAGCGCAAGCCGGTGCGACATTTGTCAAATTCGTTTGTTTGGTGTCTCTGCGCTCACCGTGGTCACGACCTTTCACTGCTCCGCCGTCGCTCCGCGCTCCCCGCCGAGATAACCGTTGGCGCGCCGCGATTCCGCGCCGCTGATACCAGATACGCGCACGTAGGCGGTCAGTGCCGGCGTGTGACAATGGCCGCGGACGCCAAGCCCAAACGGGTCGCACGCAAACGCAAGTGCGCGCGGCGGCGGCGGCGCTGCACACATAATCAATTTTGTGTCGTGCCGCCGACGCGGCCGGCGCCGGTCTCTGCTTAAACACTGATAAGGGAAGTCGTCCAAGCGCGTCTCCCCCCCCCCCCCCCCCCCCCCCCCCCCCCCCCCCCCTCCCCCCCCCCGCCCTCCTTCTCGCTTTGTTC
>JAAAKC020000005.1:496078-510394 GCA_010014765.2 Aenictocupidus jacobsonorum | reverse complement strand
CCCGCCCGTCCCCCCCGACACAAACCGAGGGGGAGCACCCCCCCGGCGCCACCCCCCCCCCCCCCCCCCCGCGCATCCCACAACCCGTATACACTTCCATACGTGTTTTGTGACGTTACCGTTTAAGGGTGCCGAATTTTTAGATCTTTACCATTTCCAAGTGTAGCTCCGAGTACCTCTTCTCCAATGTGCAAGTGGGAAGGATCCAGGATCTGAATCAGCATTCCAGACGGCAGCAAATAAGTGAAACGCCGCTGTCTGGCGCCCTTGACGTGAGGTGGCTGTTGTGACGCCTGCCGACGGCGGCGGAATCGAATTGTAGCCGCTAATGCTCGACGCGGCGGCATGACAGTGAGGGAGGGATGCGGAAGGTGGAAAAGGGTTTCACGCTCCGCGTCAAGCGAGTCCTCGTGCGCATCACCCTACCACCGTCCCAGTAATACATGTGATTTTTTTGATGCTTCCGGATTTGCTGCTGCTCACTATAGTCGAAACGTGAGAACGTCTGGGCAACTAGATCAAGCGCGCTCTCCCCCAGCCCCCACCAGCGGGCGGCAGTGCAGTGCGGGAGAATACCCAACGCACTTATCGCATTGAGAGCGGAATTGTTCGCGGTGCGCAGTGAAGCGCTGCGAATCGGGCGCGCGCGTGCCCGCAAATCGCACACCACGCGCGCACCACGCGCACCGTGCGGTTCGAGTGCCGACCGATTCGACAATAAACCGCCGAGGGATGCACCGCCGCTCCTCGCACGCCTCTGCGCGCACGCGAAGCGTTAAATGTTGCGCTCCAGACGCGTTTCATTATTCAGCCGCGTGCGAATTGATTGATGACGCGCCGCCCCCCTCGACCCGCCGTCGGGCATTTTTAATGCGAGCGCGGCGCAGTGTTATAAATTGCGATCGAGGCCCCGGCCCCGCGGAAGGGTGTGGGAACCTCTCTTCTATTATGATAATGCCGCGCGCCTGCCGCCCCCGGAGAGTGCGCCTTTATGCGCGCGCGCGCTCTCCTCCTCGTGCTAATTAATAAAAACGCGCCGACGGGTCGAGCCGCGGCGCACCCACGTGGTAAGCGAGCTTAAATCTTGAGAGTCAGCATGACTAATCGAATTGCCCCGGTTCGGGAATCAGTGCGGTTCGACCTACGCGAAGAAATCGATCTCGAACACGCTCGGAGCGCACTGCCTCACCTCCGATCTGATTAAATGCCTCCGCCAAACGCTCAAAGGCGTAAGACGCACTGGGCCATAAATTAATTAGTAGTAATAATTAAATCGCTCTGTAAGTGATCTTGAGCTTTGCGGCTCGCAGCAGATGTCCGTGGCATTTCTGTATCTAATAGCGCTGCTCGGCGCTGCGCTAAATCGATTAACAACGCTTGTCACTTACAACACGCATGTTGTTGGTGCCTGGCGGCGACCGGGAACGTCTCCGCGAATTTCGCCAAATCTAATGCAACTGCCATTCCTCTAACTATGTAGATGCGCCCCATGCGATTCAGGTGCGACCTTCGGCTGCTGTCTTAACTTAATGCAACTTTTCCACTTTCCGCAATATTTTGACCGCACGGCTTTTCCAACTGAAATAATGTGCGCGTTTTCGGCCGAATTCCATCAACCCTGCGATTCTGACATTCCTACGACTTCAAAACAACCACTCGCAATTAATTAAAATTCCGCAACGCAAAAATCCCGCAAACAAATACCGAAAATGGTGGCGTATCGCGTTTCGATGGTCGGTCACTTGTACGGCTGGCGGCGCGCGCGCGCGGGCCTCAGGTGCTTCATGGTAAACACGGGCTTTAATTAAAACACGACGCCAGTGTTATGTGCGCACCCCCCGCGCGCGCGCCCGAACATAATATTCAGCGAATGCTCCGAAAAGTGAAACGCGCACCGCAAAACCGCTTCCGCCGGCCGGCGCGCCATCCAATCGCTTCGGAGCCGGGCTCATGCCGGCGCTGCCGCCCCTCCGCGAAGGCCTTAATAAATTTCATTTCTACGTTATTGCCATATTGGCTCGGTTAATTATTCGCGCGTTGCGTTCTGCGCCGGCGGGCAGCGCTTGCGCGAATGAATTTGTAAGCTGCGCAAATGCGGCCCGCGCGGAGGCGGCGCATTCGTGTCCGTTAATCGCTCCCGAGGGAAATTCGTTGATTGCTAGTTGGCCGCGCGCAGTCAATTTCGCGAATTCGTCATTCCGATACGGCGATAATTACGTTTGCGAAAAGTGCAACGCGTCGTGTTTTATTACCAACGCCCTCTACCGGCCGCCAACGTGCCGATGCGATATGGATATGCGCGTCAATCGGCGCGGACTACGACACCATAATAAGCGGCGCGCGGGCAAGTGGAAAACAGCGTCGGCTGTCCATTCACGTCGAAGCGTGATTTTCATCTGAAACGCGGCGCCGTTGGGCGGAAAATGGAAGCACAATGCTGCGAGGCGGCCGCTGGCAGCGGCGAGCGACGACGAGCAAGCGTAAGGAATTTACACGCGAATAATTTTCCGATTTTCTTTGTGAACTAGTCGACGATGGTTTTTTTTGTGTGCTCCTACCCTCCTGCCACGTTGCAGTTTTACAAAAGCCTTTTAAAACCGAAAGAACTGTCTGTCGACGTCAACTCTCCGGCACGCCGGAGCCAGAGTGAAGGAGGAGCAGCGCCGGAGCGCCGCGCGCGCCACGTCGCAAGTAATGTTTCACTCGGCGCTTTGACAACGCGCGCACTGCCTACGCCCCGACGCCACGAATGCCCGGCATTCAGAAACAATGCCACGGATGCAGCCGCGCCAAGAGCAACAACGGCGGCAGTAAGAGCGGCAACAGCGGCAGCAGGACCCGACGGGTGACGCTTGGGGAGCGCAAATAATGCACGCATTTTCGGACTCGTTCCTCCCCCCTTTTTGAGAAACACTGGGTGGCTATGAAAAGGCACAAAACCCATTTACACGCAAGCGACGCACGCATACTTGGAATTGTAATTGCCGCGGCGACGTCGCGTTTTAAGTGGATTGGGAGCGAATGTAAATTGGAATTAATTGGATAATTCCAGGCGCATCCGGTTATTACAACTTGTCGCCGCGTCGCCCACCTCGCAGAGGTTGATGCAACTCGACACAGATGTAAGTTGCGAGCCGCAACTGCCAATTAGTTAATACCACCACGGATTTACAAAGAAAACCATCCCTTTGTAATGTTCGCGTTAAACGGAGCAAATCGCCGAGCCGCGCGATTAATTCGATTCCCATCATCTCGCGCGCGTAACTGGATTAAAACATTACGCACCGGACATAAGTTATGATTAAATTCAAACTTGCAAACTTATTGCATCGCAGCGCCGAAAACTTTCGCGCTGAGTGGGCGCCCGCGCCGCGCAGCGCCAGTCGGAGCTAAATCAAGTTTGAGAATTTTCCAAGCAGCGGAGCTCGCGGTCCGCGGACAAAAAACTTCGCAAACCGGAAACTTCGCGCGCGCTGAGGCAAACACATTTCAACATATTAAAAGAGGTAAATCTTGTAATCCCTCTCGGTCCGTTTCGGGTGCGAATTCTTCGGCGGCGGCGGTGGCGGCGGCGATGTCTGATGGCAGTAGCGAGCGCGTTGGGAATGGCGGGCATGGTGGGGGGAGGGGAGTTATCGAAGCGAGACCGGTAATGGCTAAGCGCTTCTCGGTGCCGCGGCGAGTGAATCTTGGTCGTTGGTGTTCCGCGCACAAAGACCCGAGCGGATAATTGGGAACACTGACACACGATCCATCACTTATTTTCATTAGTCGTAGGACTGCGTCTCGATTGATGCGCTTCCCCGGCACCGAAATTCCTCTCGTAACCATACCAGTAGCCAATCCTAAAACAAAAAGAAAAAAAACATTAAGTTTGTATACGTAATTTTTGAAGTGTATTAAGTCCGCCATGAGTTTCCCATGTGGATCGGAGGTGGATTCGAGTCTGGCGAGCAGAATTAGAATGAAATGGCCCGAAATACTCGTTGCCGCGCTGCCCCCCGAAATATCTCGGCTAAGCAAATACCGAATTCTAATTGGCAATTATTTCGACCGACTTGGCTAATTGAAGAAATTCGAGGCTAGAAGTCACCAACGGCGCGCAGTGCAAACCACGCTTGCTGCAAGGCAGTCGGGCAAGCTGGTGGGTTTTATGAGCACTTGCAGAATTGCTGAATATCTCCGAACCGCACAGAAGGCCAGAAACCAGACATTTGAAATTTTCATGGAAGACAGTACGGAACCGCTTAAGTATCCCGTAAATCCGCATGTGGCTGAGGAACAGGACGTAAATTATTCATCGAAACAACAACAAGGTTTCCGACGCCCGTAGAGGTGAGCTCAAATGCCGCCCGTTTGGTCTCGGTAGCTATTAATCTATTCCGCCGCAATTTTGCGCCCGAGTCAAGCCCAGGCAGAGCAGCAGAAGAGGCTTAGAAGACCGCCGCCGAATGCCGACACTGGAAGGAAAGGTGGTCTTATCGTATCAGGCGGAAATGATAAAATAGCGACGTTATTAAAAATTGATCCGGAGGCTTGCTTGTTTTGGATTTCATCGGCGGAGCATTGGGGCTCCGAGCTCACGCTGGCGTTGCCACATTCGAGGGTAGGAAAATGTGAAAGCCGATGGATTTATCGGATAGGAAACTGTATGTTTCAATTAGCTAATCCGTATATTGGGGAGGCATCGCCATGCCGATACGGCCAGAATACGAAATCAGTGGGTTCTTCGTCTTCACTTCGCTCGGGGCCGGCAGCAGCGCGCTTGCGGCTCCACATTCTCCATGCGAGGCGCATGCGCGTCGCGAACTATCGGCGACAATATACTGCGACTCGATTATGTAGTCGCCCAACAAGGAAAGGCCCACACGGGCAGCGGCGCGAACGCGCGACGAATCTTAAGCACCCGCCACGGGGCTGGCCGGCGGCAGCGCGCATGATGGATTGAAAATATACGATCCCGGAAAATCCAGCGCGGTTGTTGCGCACCACGCCACAACCGAATACACTACAAGTAATGACGGGCCGCTTGAGATCCGGCGACGGTGATTTCCGTTCGTCCTACATAAACAAGCAGCGCCGCAGTCGTTACTGCTCCCGAGAGTAATGCAGGTGCCGCGTCTCTAGCGCCACGTGGGCGCTGCGAGAATATGCAAATTGTACGCTGGCAAGCCACTGCGCAACAGATGCCGGTGATGTCCGGGATCATCCCCGTTTGCGGCGCTCGTCTTGCATCCTCTAATCATCTCATCAGACCAATTTGGCTTGTAAATTGTTTCCTTAACCGCCGGCCGCCAGCATAGGCGGCATAAGCTGCCTGCCTTTTTTACAGCGCAGCCAAATTGAAGGCGCAATTTAAGACCCGCGTTGGATCCCGGAGTGCAGAACGCACATTCTGCACTCTCTAAGATCTCTACTCGACGCGGTGGTTGCACGAACATCAGCAAGTATCGTTAAACAAGGACTTCTGCGCCTTCACAAGGCTGGCAACCTATAGAAACAACAGGCCCGAAGAAGAAGAAGAAGAAAAAGAAGAAGAAGAAAAAGAAGAAAAAGAGGAAAAAAGAAAAAGGATAAGAAGAAAAAGAAGAAGAAGGAGTAGAAGAAAAAGGAGATGAAGAAGAAGAAGAAGAAGAAGAAGAAGAAGAAGAAGAAGAAGAAGAAGAAAAAGGAGATGAAGAAGAAGAATAAAAAGGAGATGAAGAAGAAGAAGAAGGAGAAGAAGAAAAAGGAGATGAAGAAGAAGAAGATGGAGAAGAAAAAAAGAAGAACAAAAAGAAGGAGAAGAAAAATTTAGGGCACTAGACACTAGACGCTAGACCTGCATAGGGCTGGTCCTCCTGGAATCTCCACGCATAACCAGCAACTGAGCAGTATTCTCATTCCCGCCGTCGGATGGGCGCCTGTTCTTGGTGAATGTGCGCGGCAGGAAGTGCCGGCGACACTATCCACCCCACCACCGTCCAACCCGAGCGTTTCCAATCAAATACCGATCAGCGCCCACGCGCCCCGCCAGCGCCGCAGCGCGCCGACGATGTAATAAGATAGCGCCGCCGCGCGTGTAATATACGAACTCAAACTGTCTGCCGAATGGATGGATATGAAGGGAAACATCCGGTCAAGATGCGGAAGTAATGTCCCGAAGTGAGGCGGAAGCGCGAACTGCCGGCGCTTGGAATCCCTTCGGGGGGGCGGGGGGCGGCGGATATAAATATATCAGCGTAGACACCATATGGCCGATCACTGGCAGGAATTGAAGGCAACAATGTTGCGCACGACGTTCCTACAGCGCGCGAATATTATGCTAATTCGGCAGCGGCAGAGCCGCACGCGCTTCGCGCCAACGCACGACCGGAATGTAAACGGCCGCACTTCCACGATCTGCCACATGTCGCTTGGCGGGCGTGCGTCGCGTCAGCATCGTACATCCGCAAGGTGTGCTCTTTCGCTTCGCACAACTCCGCTCCAGCGTAGTATCCACTGTTTCCGTATCCCAAACCAGTTCGCTTCGTACAGCAAACGCATTTCGACGCGGAACTATGCCACTGGCTAATTCTTCAACGTAATCATCCCGGAATGACGCCATTCGGGCCGGCAATGTTTCATTCCGCATGCGGTGCAAAAAGCTGGATGCTGCCCGAGACGCAACACACGTGCGCGCTGCGGTCGGGCTCGTAAAAGTGATGCGCAAAAAAATGCACTACATCCGAGAAAACCGCGAATGGTGTAAATTTACACCTGCGGGCGCAGCCAACACGCCAGGAGCCGAGAGCACTCGTAAAAGTCGCATCATCCGAGGACGGTCACGGCCGGTGCCGGTACTTCACCTCGCGTCTCGTAAAGTTTCGATCACGTTCCGGCCGTCGTAACTGAGACGCGTTCCAAGGCATTACCAAATTGAATAACCGGAAATATTCTCGAATGCGCCGGCTTTCGCCGCGCGCTGCAACGACGAGTCAAACATTGCCCTATCCTGCAATCGGTCCCAACAGATGCAATGATAATGACTGAGGAACGGCAACAGTTGCGAGGTGAGCGGAATATGAAATGTGAAGGCGAAATTTCATTACGAACTTGCCGCCGCCGCCGCGGTTCCTTCGAATTGCGAGCGTTGCGGGCGCTATTCCTGCAATTTCGGGCCGCGTCCAAACTTCTTCCTCCTCCCCCGAAGAGACGCTTCTATTCTGATGAATGACGGAAATTTGTCAGCGAACGCGCACGTATTTAATTAACACGACGAAACTTCTTTCCGACACGGCCGCGCAATTTAATTTAATTCCCCGATCGCCTCCGGGCGCGCGCGCTGGGCCCGGCCTAATTTAAGCGGTTTTCGCGCGCGCCGACCGTCCGCGACGCAAAAAGTCAAGCGGTTAATGCCGACCGCGAGCGCGCAGCGTCCAAGAGAGAGGGAGACGGGAAAGGGGAGGAAATTCGCCGTCATTAGTTATTTAAGGACCCTGCCGGCTGGATCTACGTCGGCGTCGCCATCAGAAGTGACGCTACAACACCTTCGGGATGCGCGTTAAAAATTCAACGCGCTTGATTGTGTTTGGGCGCGAGATGGCGCTGGCGGTGGCGCAAAACGCGCCGCTCTTGATGCCCCCATTTTTCATTGATGTAGACACAATTTATTATGTAAGTTGCGGTGTGGCTTCGCACGCACCGCCGCCGCGGCAGCAGTGAGGGGTGTGGGGGCGGCAGGCAAACTTGTCGCGCCGGTAACTTAATTATTGACACTCGGCGCGCTTCCGAAGTGCGGGCGCGTCGCGTGCAGCGCGCCCTGCGAGTGTATCCAGCCGGCGACGCCGCACGGCGTCCATAAAAAGGTGCCGAGAGCGCACCGGCCCCTTTATGCATATTCAAATATGGTAATGCGAGCGCCTGACCGGCGCGGCGGCGCCGCCGCGTTTCGCCGCTTTCAAGTGGCAACAGCGCAGCCTTCGCGCTCGCGATTTTAATATGCAACGCCAACGTCTGAAATCATTTTTAATTTCGGCGCGCCGCGATGCGTGCCTGCAAACAGCGCGGCTTGCAGCTTGTAGATTGCAGATGCCCAAACAAAGTTTTCGTGTTAACGACGTTGTGCGGCGCTGTGCGCCGGAATTAATTCGCGCCCGCCGCCTTTTTCCAAGCGCGCGTCCTGTTTGCGCGGCGCGGAACGATTTACTTAATTAAACTGGTGGAAGCAGCGATAAATGCCGCACGTTATGCAACCCAATAAGCGTCTTGGTCGCAGTAGCGTGGTGCGTCACGTACTCCGTGTTTGCCGCCGTCGAGATTCGCGTTGCACGCATTCTTGCACGCTGGATATTGCTATCAATCCGTTTTCAGGCGCTTCGGCTCACGGCTAGCAGGCAGATCAATACCGCAACATTTGTATTCGACTTACCTTAGTCCGACGTGGATGTGGAGCCGCTTTGCGCGATCGCGCCCAAGAACGCTGAGAAAATGCGCGAGACATCCGGCAGACATTTAGCGTGTTGGGGATTTATGGTCGCGCTGTACGAGCCGGAGCGTGCGCACATCGATAGATGCGTCCGGTAAATAAAGTGCATTTGGTATTCCCCCCGCGCAGTGCGGCTCAGGAAATTATTTTTCCGCTTTATAATATCCTATCCTATTCCAGCCGCATTGCAGCGGAGGAGCCGCGAATCGGATGCGCCCTTCGGGCTAATGTAAGCTTAAAAGCGAAACTAAACGTTTTTTGTGATCTCATCGGCCCGGACGCAATGCAGAACCATCCGGAAGTGCTCACTCGGCCGCCGAATGCGTATGCCAATAATCCGCGAGGCACGCGGCATTTTAATTGATGCAACTCGTGGCCGCCGACGCCGACGCTCCTCCTGGAGGCGCGGGAGCACCTCATGCGCATAGGGCATGCTGGTGGAGCGTGTTAGTCTCTTAGCGCGTGCTAATTAATGCCGACTCGGCTGTCCATCAATCCGTTCGCGGGATATCTGTCATCTTCGCTGCCCTCCGAGCGCAGCACCAGCGCCAGCGCCTCTGATCTGCTCTGATCTACCGCTTACATCCGGGCGAACGTCGCGGCAATTATTAATAGACGCGCTGCCGCGTCGCGCACTCTTCTTCGACGCACTTGGCAATAATTACTTTCCGCAATTACGCGCGCGGCTCTCGAGCAGGTGCTGTCAATTTCCAGGGTCACGCAGCCACGCGTTGCCTGCGTGGTGCATTGTAGCGACTAATTTAGCTCACTGCGCACAGCGTCGCGCTGTCCGTCATTCATTTCGCGCACGCGCATTGCTCCATCGCAAACAAAGAAAGCCCATAAAATGGGTGCAATCGAATTGGCTTCAATCTCTTCAATCTCTTCCCGTTGTTGGCGGCGGCGCGGCGGTCACACCAGGTCTCGCAATCCTCGCCCGCTGTTGTTAAACACCGGAACGTCCACACCACCATCCACCGAGTGTTCCGCAACCCGCTCTAATCGGCACAATAAAGATCCAAAAACAGTCTTCGAAAGCAACTTGTTCAATCCTATTCCAACAATTAAGCACCCAATCGAAGAAGGTGGACCTGCTAGTGCGCGTTGAGGGCACTCGCACCGTTGGCCTTCTACTTTCGCCGCCCAGTATTGCGCATTTTCCGGCGCGGGCGCGCCGTTGTCCGGCTCCGCAGCTGTCAGCTGCAGGGATCGATCTCTTTTCTAGTGCACTTAATTACGCCCGATATAGTAGCGCCCGCGCGCGCCGAGTATTTGTGTTTTAATTTGACAAACAATGCGCTTAATGAAGTTACTCGAGATGCCCGGATAATTATAACGTCCGCCGAATCCACTGCGGAACCGTCCAGCGTCGCATGCACTCGTGTCACCCCCTTCGATAACGGCGTGTTGTATTCAGCAGCGGGCAGGGCGCGAAAACAAACTCGGACCATTACGCATTTCAGCGCTGCGGCGGAAAGGCCGGAAAGGTGGGGGTTGGGGGAAGGGGGGAGATTTTTAATCATTCGCCGCAATAGTGACTGGTGAAGGGGCAAGGGTGGGTAATTTCAATTAACTCTAAACGGCGGTAAAACAATCGCACCGCGCGGCATTAATGCGCATAAATATTAATTTCCAACGCTTTCCGACCGACATTCCGCGTTGTTGGGCTCCGTCTCCCTCTCTCTCTCTCTCTCTCTCTCTCTTTCTGTCTTCTCTGTCTAAGGAGACGCAGTAGCGCGAGTGCGTCGCGCTTAGAGCGCACATAACTCTCGATTAAGGCACCTTGCGAAGTGGCATTTCGTGTCTATGGAAATTTATGATTGTTTTTGCCCTCTTCAAGGTATGACCGTCGCGCTGGGTGCGCGTCGCCTTCGATATTTATGCGCGCGCGCATACGTTCGCCAACTGGCCGCCGCATCCGCTCCCCGGACCCGCCCAAGTAGATTTCAATAAACATTTCCGAAATGCGGATATATCGGGTATAAATTGCCGCGCGCGGCCGCCGCTCGCCCCGCATACTTTCGCCTGGCGAACATATGTTGGCCGCGCTATTTATTGGAATTGTTCGTTGTGCAAAAGCGGCGTGTCAACGCGGATTAGCCGGGGATCCTCCGCAGAGGATGTTGATGTTGGATCTGCGACGGCGGCACCACACCCACTCCCACTCCCAGTCCGGAAATTGTTGCTGGGTAGCCGAGGATACCTTACATCGATCCGCCCGATGGCATTTCGACAAAACAGCTGCCGGGTCGGGCAAAAACAACAAAAAGACCCCCGATGGCTTCCTGCCATTTAGCTACTCCCATCGAGCCTGACACCAAGCTGGTCGCGCCGTGGGCGTGGAAGCCGTTGCAAGTTTCGCGATTTAAATTCTCGCTCCAAACTTCCCCGCGCGAGGACGGCTCGACGAGGTGGTTATTATAAAATGCATGTATAATAACTTCTTTGTGTGCGCGCTCGGCGAATGCCACTCGGCGCATTGGGGGCGGGGACGGAACTGCGTCGCAAGTCCCAAGTCTAAGTAAAGATGAAAGGCAATTCGGTTTCATCCCTTTGGCTGAAACTTGCGATGCACAGAGGAACAAAGTAGACGCACAATCTACTTACGCGTGCTGCGCCAGGCGGCAGAGAATGAACCATGGATCGCCACGCTGGCGCAGCGGGTTGCGCGGCAGCGGAGGGGAAGGGCGGCAGGTAAGTAGTTGCGTTGGTTTTGTGCGTTTCGTTTGGGTTTGCCGCAGATCTGTCATCGGCAGAAACTCTAACGCACTCAACGCACAACTGCGCAGCGCCAGCGCACAATCAAAGGATTAGCTCCCAAAGAGGGGCGTTGCCAAGGAGTAGCTCCTTTGAAGTGGGCCTAAGAGCCTAATTTTCGCGCACGACCCCTTTTCTTCCAACGCCGATTGATTGGAACAATGTGGGGGGCTAAAAGTCACTGCAACGCTGAATGACAACAATGTCAGGTCTTGGAATTAATACCGGCGCAGACTGGCCGACCGGTTCGCAAGGAAGGAAGTTTCTTCAAGCGCGTGATGTTTTAATATTGATTGAAACCGTTTCCGAAGATGACAGACTTGATTGCGGCCTGTTTACGAGGCGGAAAGTCAACAAACACTGAGCATTTAGCTCACTCCTCGATGTAGGCCATGCGCCAGGGAGTAAATTAGTAAAAAGCATCCGCAATGCAAGGAACACGCGCATGCGCAGCAAAATTCAGTCTGGCCGGCGCGCAGTGCGACTCCGTTACCGGCGGCCTCGATAAGATTCCTGAATGATTAATGAAAAGCAAACAGGGACCTTCGTGTCCCGTCAGCGGTGCAAAGTTGCGTGTCTTAAGAGCAAACGATCATTAATCATACGCCGCGCGGGCATTCTTCACACACACGCACGTGCGCGCAGGCACGCACCACTTGCAAGCGCACCTTGGATGCATTTTTCTTCATTTTCCCTCTCGCCCTGCGCCCGGGCGCAATCAAGCGGCGCGAGCGAGAATTAACGCATGAACGCACCGCGACCGACCCGCGCTCGCGATTGACTTCTTTGCGCGAAACGCGGATTTCAATTAATAGCCCTGGCTGGAGGGCGCGCTAAAAATACAACGCAATCTATTCCGCATCTATTAACGGCCACCATTTATTTACCACCGATCTTCAAACAACCGCACAAGTTATTAGTCTGGTTGTAAATGTGGCAAGTCCGCGTGCTGCTCGAACATGACACTCGCACTTCCCCAGCGTGTGTCTTTCCCCACGGCGCGCACGACGAAAAAAATCGTTTGCGCCGCGAAGCTGGTGCCGGGGCGATGATGCGAGGCGACGGAACGCAGCAGTTCGGGACAGACAGCCCGGAGGAGGAAAGCACGTCTAATTATGTCACTGTAAATCATGCCGCTGAGCAAGGTTCATACAATGCGATGTGCGTCAAACTGCTTCTCACCCCGCCACTGTCGAGGCAAAAAACGACCGTTTCCTCGCAAACCGCCAAGCAACGATACGCCAGCGACTCCGGGCGACGATGATCTTTTTTTCCTAAGGTAGACTCAACAAACAGACGCGACGAACGCCACACATCATCGAGCAGAAGCAGGCTGGCGGCAGGCTGGCGGCGCCGCTGACGAGGCCGTGATGAGCGGCCGTCTCCGAACGCCGACCGGCAAGCGCATAAATAGGCAACGGGAAGTTTCGCTTCAATTTGCGGCAGCCGCGCGCCTGACGGCGACAGATGCAATCGATTTCACATATTTTCAACCGACTTCGCTGCCGCATGCAGCTATTAAGCGGGGGCGGGTTGCGCCAAGTACGGCATTACAACTTCCATAATCGTATTCCTTATCGGAGCTATCGGCGGGCGGCAGCCACTTCGATTCGTGCGCTGCACACGTCGATGCCGATGCGCACACACATGGCATGCGAGGGCGGGGGAGCGATGCGGAGGAGGGAAAAATTGTAGCGCACGTAAAACTTTTCCGCCGTCGTCGATGGAATTTATTCGGGCGTCCCCCACTTTTGCGCGTACCATGCGCCGAAGAGCGGGAGGAAATAAAGACGCGACATCGAGTCGGCTGTGAGTGTGGTGGCTTGGCATGAATCAAATATGAATATGCAATTTTGTGAAGTGTTATTGAATAGAACTCTGGCGCGCTGCGGCGGAACTTTTAACGCGCTTCATGAGGACACAGTAATGGACTTAGTTGGCTGAGAAATGAGATTGCTTCCATCAAAGCAACTTAAGCGATGATGGCCGCCAAAGGCATACCGAAGGTCACTTATATATATTTTTTTAAATCCCGTCATTCAAAATCAGTTTTTGGTTTTGGTTGAGTAGGTGACTGATCCACTGCATCCTAGGGTACCTTTGGTACTTCCGTGTCGCTGCACGGGTGAAGGAGTCTTCACTTAACGACTAGAGGTCTTAGAAAATGAAAATCCGGGTCTCCTTGCGTGGCAAGCAGCCACTTAACACTTGGGCTTCTCTGCCCTGAAAAAGGTGACTTAATGTGTGCATTAAGTCAACTGCGGCAACAATGGGAATGTCTGTCTCAGCTCGGACGCCTCAAATCTACATCGCGCGTGGCGCGCCCACTCCAGCCCGTCACTTATCAATCGCTTACGCGCATCGCGCTATGATTTGTTACCACGTCGCGGTGCCATTCCACTCGCGCGCCCTTTCAATCGCTTCGGCGGGCCGAGAGTGCGTTCGCGCTGCTTCAACGCAGCGGCGCAGCGCCGTTGATTATAAAATACGGCGCGGACTCGTAGAGCATTTGGTGTCGCATCGGCGCACTTCAGCGCCGCGCGACAGCAATAAGTTTAAATCCTTGCGGCGCGCTGGCTGGGCGGAATTCCACGCCGCTGATGGACGTCCCATTCGGGCGGCTGGCGGCTGGCGGCTTGCGCGCCGAAATAAATTCAATCATCATTCACAAGCCATAAACCACAGCGACGCGCACATACTCCGCCGCGCGCACGCCCACGGATAATCGGCGGAGCGCGCGGAAAACATTAAAACAACTCCCATGAAATAATGACCATTAACACGTACGCCGTGGGGGCGCAGCGCGTCCGGGATGAGAGGAGCGTACACGCAGGCAGCCCCCCCCCCCCTCCGGGCGTGTACAGTCAGGCGCACGCATTTTCAAGCACCGCACATCTGTTATTCGCTGTCCGGCTCCGCGCGGCGCTGTGCTTTGGTTACTGTTTGCCGGTTTGCGGACGCACAGATACAGACGTCGGTGGGCGGTGGTCGGGTGCTGACCGCAGGGACATTGCCGCGGCGAGCGAGGGGGCGGCGGCGGGGGCGGCGGCGGGGGCGGCGGGGGCGGGTGTCGGACATCGCCGGGGTATCCCCGCGCCGCGGCACGGGCAGGC
>JAAAKC020000005.1:461433-481200 GCA_010014765.2 Aenictocupidus jacobsonorum | reverse complement strand
ACCTGGGTACTAACAAATGGAGATAAGAGCAGATTGCATGCCGCAGAAATGAGATATCTAAGGAGAGTATTGGGAATAACTAGGAAGGATAGGAAAAGGAATGTGGATATGAGAATTAAACTAGAAATTGAAGAGTTAGAAACGTTGATAGAGAGATAAATAAGTTGGTGGGGACATTTAGTTAGAATGAAAGACAATACACAAACCAAAAAACTTCGGGGAGCAAGAGAAGGTGGAAGAAGAAACAGAGGAAGACCATATCAAGAATGGAACTAATGCATTTCGGAAATACTAAGAAGAGGAAAAGGAAATACAGAAGCAAAAAGAATGGCAATGAACATAAAGGACTGGAAAGAATTCTATAGAAATTAATCAATATAAAAACTACACCACAATGGTTTATAAAGATAATAATAATAATAGTCATCTACATACCAAAGTAATTCGTGAAAATGTGGCCAACAAATTAACATTTTCACTTACCTTATTACTCTGCCCGGTTCGAAAACGCCGACGTGCACAGTTGCGCGTGTTTACACTTAACATAACCTCCAATAAAAGTCGTAACGCTCGATTCTCTCACAAAGGCGGTTAGCGCGCGGTGAAATATTTGTTTTGCCATCATAAATATCCCGCGGAATAAAACAACATTTATTACACGATAATGACTGATAGCGCCGCGCGTCGCCACTAGGCCCATCCGACACAATAAACACTCGCGCTCACTGAACGAGCCCCGTACGCCCGAAATTACCGGCGCAATAATAAAATGATAAAAAGCCGTAAATCGTAAACGCTCAGCTGGCAAACGCCGCGCATAAAAACTCGAACGAGTTGCGTATTTGACTTTTCGCCGCGTGGTGCGGGCAGCCAGCCAGCCGCCCCAGAACCAGAACGGACGTCAGTCGGAGAGGCAAAAAAAAAACGACAGCATAAAAGCCGCGTTACGGCCGTGTTAACTCGCGAGTTAATAAAATAAAAGCGCTTAAATCGGTTTTAAGCGACCACCAAATGGAAACGGCGCTGGCGCTACATTCGGGCCTTAAATCTCCGAAGGAAGCACCTCCGAGGGACCCGGCGTGGAGGACCTGGAAGCGAAGGTATAGCGTTACGCGCGGTGCGGCCCCAAATAAAATGCCGAGCTATTAAAATATTACAGCGCTGCGCCGAACGGGCCAGAAAGATAGATGGCTGGAATGATAGGAATATGATGCGGTATGAAGGAATGAGGAGTGAATCACTTGCGGCGTGTCCCAGGAGAGGACTTCCGACGGCGCCAGACGCTTTTTACCTGTGCCTTCAGCTTTCAGCGCGCGCACTGCGCCGCACACACAATTAATAGATGGTTGAGGAGCTCGCAGCGTGGCTATGCGTGAAAGGGACTAAGTACTAAATACCACCAGCTCAAGCGCCCAACACTGGGACGAGCTGGCCTGGCGTTGGAAAAAAGAAACGACGACGGCGGGAACGATCGGAATTCGAAATGACAATCTGCATATGCGCCGGCCAGCCGGCGGGCGCGGCGAGCGCTCTCCTCGGTGCGCGTCCGGATTGTGGCGTGCATTATGAATGGCGTGGAACGACCCCCCGAGGAGTTGCGCGCACAGCGCCACACGCTGTTAAACAATGATTAAGTTAAATAGTTCGAAAAGCGAGCGCGGCGCTCATTAATAACGGCCAATAAGGATTAGGCAAATCCATCCGGCATTAACTCTTCACCTTTCGCACGCGGGCGAGGCGGATCCGTGAATGAAAAACGCGAAAATCCCGCGCGCGCATGCTGCGCGAGGCCCTTGGCAAGCCGAGCGGCAAGCAGCTTGGTCGTGCTTGAATGAGCGCCACAAATTCGGAAATTCCCCCGGCGGGCATTGTGTGGCGCGTTGCGGTTGTAATCCGCGCGCGCACAATTTTCGCAATTTGGACGCAAAGCTGCCTTCAGCTG
Organism: Aenictocupidus jacobsonorum; assembly: GCA_010014765.2. NCBI lineage: Eukaryota > Metazoa > Arthropoda > Insecta > Coleoptera > Staphylinidae > Aenictocupidus > Aenictocupidus jacobsonorum. The sequence goes on along the minus strand of JAAAKC020000005.1, from coordinate 479,258 downwards.
CCTTGACTCACAATGCCCGAAGAAGGCAGGCAGGCAACATTCTTATAATGAGACCGCTAATGACGTAATAATCATTGCGTTTTGTTAATCACCATGTACTTGGTGCACACGGGTCGGACGCGTGTTGCGCTCCGTGCTTTGTGCTGTGGGGTACACGCGGTTGACAAGTTGGAACGAGGAAATGAGTTGCAACGCAGCCTTGCAGCGCGCATGCACACACCGAACACTCGGGGTGCGAAGGCGATTAGTGAATTCCACGAAACTCCACGACTCGAGTGTTTGGCGGAGTGGCGTCGTCGCAGAGGTTAGGTTTGGCGGCGTATTAAAAATGTACAGCGTCGAGTGGCTTCGTTTCCGTGCACTCGGGAATGTGTTACAAGCGAGGAGGTGCGAATTACGTGGCGACAACTTTGTTTCGATGCTTTATGCAGAGCAGAGCACTTAACACGGTGATAAGGGTGCGCTGGGTGAGAGCGAGGGCGAGGGCGAGTACATAATTAAAAGTTGTTACCTATTGAGCGCACAGTACAAATCCAGGGATGCGAAGACTCGGCGAACAGCGTGAATATTGCACATAAAGCGTTCCGTTTGGGTGCTGTGCGCGTTAGGCGACACTGTTGTATGACGTTTCACGCGGCGGGAAATTCAAAAATGTACAAGTAGTGCGGGCGCGCGGCGCATCTCATGAATATGCACTGAGTGTCAGAAATAAAAGCGTTTGCTGAATACGGTGTGGCGCGAAGGCTTGCGAGCATCAGTTTTGTGCGTATCGACCGCGGAACAAGACTAGGTTACGCTGAACAAGGTGGTTGCACGCATTTTTATCGCGGCTGTTAAATTTTATACGTTGTCCGTTTAATAAACATATTGCTCTTGTAGCGCCGCCTCGTGGTCATATCTTTAGTGCTCGCTGAAGACACGGGTGACGATATGAGCGCGCGACAGGAAAAGAATACGGCGCGGCGCGCTCGAGGGTGCGGAGGCGACGCGTATTGCGAGCGCGCACGCCGAGGTGCAAAGTGGGTTTTCGTGTAAAAAGCGGAGCATCATTCGTCCGAATCGGGATACAAATGACGCCGGAGCGATTCATTCAGACAAACACCTTGTATCCAATAAATTCGGTTAAACTTTTCGTGGCGTGGCGCTCTAGGACGGCGACGACGACGGCAACGACGACAACGAGAACGAGAACGAGACGAGCATAGAGGTGGGATTTGTTCGAGCTTACTGTGCGCGGCGCACGTAAACACGGCGGCGCTTAATCCGCGTGTCAAGCTCCGCCCTGCCGGTGGGCGCGGCCGTGCGGCGTTAGTCATTTCGAGCGTGATGGCAATGGTGGGGGGCCAATCAGTGCGCGGCGCATCCGCGCGGATTCCCCTACGCTGCGTTCCAACAGGTTGATCTCGTCCGCGGCTCCGCCCGCCGACGGTGGTGATGGGCCCAAGCGGTTTGCCCACTTCCCGCCGCGGCGCTTCGTCGCCGACGCGGGCCAGTCACTGTTGGGCCGTGTCGCTGTGCGCATCTGGTAGCCGATGCCATATACCCACGCACGTTTTCCGCATAGTTTCATTCATAAAACAGGCGGCCACGCTCGTTTCCAAGAGGGGTGCGAGTGCAAGCGTGTCATCGTTGTGCGCGAGATCGATGTACTCACGCAAGGGCCCTGCTGCCCCGCGGACATGAAGTTGGTGCTTGTGCTTAGCGATTAACGGTGCGTCGGTTTTTTTTGTTCCTTTTGTGTTTGTGTTTAAATCTGTGATATAAAGCGCGGTCGAAATTCGGCTGGCGCCGCAGCCGCAGGGACGTGTTTTGTACCAAGTGATCAGAGACAATGGCTGCGTACGCTCAATTTGGCTATTCATATCCTGCACCCTCACAGGTAACTAACGAACGTAGCAAATTGTTGCGGGAGGAGCTCGGAAATGGCAAACTTTTGTAAGAGATGCGGTCTGCATCAATGGCCTTGGAACTGGGGACCGTCGGCCACCAACCACACTTATTTACATCATTCTCATTACATATTTCAAGAAACTTACTATTTGCGAATGTTCAAGCTCATAATCCAAGTGATAGAAATATCTGCGGTCAGATCAATGGCCAAATGCAGATTTTCCCATCAATAAGATGTGGGTTTGTTTGAAACAACCAAATCGGCTGACATTATGAGATTATTTAGCATATCTAACTTGCCTGAAAGATTTGTACGGTGTGTGTAGAGCGCGTGTAAGTGCTTCAGCAATTAATCCACGAATTAATCGCCAGTGGCATGGCGAAGAGCATTATTATCATTGCACGCATTAGAGTTTCACCCAAACGTTTCGATAAATTCTGGCTTACCGCAATTGCGCATCGCACCACAGGGCGATTTCCACTCTCCGGCCGTTTTGCGGCGCTCACACGACATTTCTGTTATCAGCATCGCCACATTTGTGCGCAGGCATCCCGCAACGTTTACGATGCTCGCGCCGCGCTTGGAATGCCGCCGGCTTGCCCCAGCGGCGCGCCACGTATTGATCGCGCCGCCGTATCGACATATCAATTTCCAGGGAAAACGTGAAAGCCGAGCGTAATTAGCCTTCGGCTTTCAGCTTTCAGCATGCGGCATTCACAACTTCGCGCACCTCAGCAACTCTGCCGGCGCGGCGCGCCACGTGTGTGCCCGTTGCGCGCGCCAGTGCACGGCAAACATTGACAGAGCACTCGGGGCGATTTTCAGGTCAACGCGCGTTACCGCGCGATTATTTCGTTCGTTTCATCGTCGGACGGGTGCTTGCGGTTGCCGGGCGCAAACGCGCGGACCGAATACAAACAAAGGCGAAAATGCAGCCGCCGCTGCGGCGGCGGGGGGAGGGAAAACCTTGATCTCTTTGGCATCGATGTTGGCGCGCTGATACGCGCTGATCGTCGATCGATTTGCGCCGTGGGTTGTGCGCTTGTTACTGATGACATGCCTTGTTTGTTCCAGTTGCTGGTGTCCGGCCAGCCGACGACGAACGCCGGATCGTCGCCGGCGTCCGGCGGTGGCTCGCTCAGCCCGGGTGGATCGGCCGGCGTGCCGGGGGCGCTCTCGCCCGGCGGCACCTCCAGCTCCGGCGGGCCGACGCAATGCTGCGAGTCCGGCCGGCCGCTCGTCACCGATCCGGTCACCGGGCAGAGCGTCTGCTCCTGCCAGTACGACTCGGCCCGGCTGGCGGCGCTGCAATATCCGCGCAGCGTCGGCGTCTACGGCACGCCGTACCCCTCGACCGACCAGAACCCCTATCCGAGCATAGGCGTCGAAAGCTCCGCGTTCTATTCACCCCTGGTACGTACGTGCGGCACGCTCCGGGCGCATATAGATTTCATTTAGGTTTATACAGTAACGCGATGCGCTGCTGGCAAGCTGGAGAGCGAGAGCCCTCCACTCCTCGAGGCGCTTTTCGCCGAGTGTTGATAATGCCGCGCCGAAGAGGGGTGTGCGAAATGCGCGTGCGACGCCGGGCGGGCGTGAAACAGCCACATTTGAACGCTATAATCATCGCGCGGGGCGCCGTTACTCAATGATTGCCGTTGCCAAGCGGTGCCAGCGATGATTAAAATCAACGCTTGTTGCATCGCCGGCGAGAAGCGAACCACCTTAATTGCCCGATGTGACGGCTGTGAGTGCGAGTGTTGTGGCATTCTTGATTGATGTTTGATGCTGATTCATATGATCTGACAGATGACCGTCGCTGGGTAGGTTGTTTTCCAGTGCGCGCGCCCGCGGGCAAACAGTAATAATTTGTTCAATTACCATTTCGATCAACGCGGCGGAACGCGCGCGGTTGTGGCATTTTCTAATCGGGCGGAGATCTTTACAACCGGTTGGCATGTCGGTTGGCTCGGCGCACAATCGCATCTCGCCCGTGGAGACATAATTATCCATAAATAAGCGGCAATAATATCACAATGCGATTTTGAATCGCTGCGTACGTCGGAACGCCGTCCGTCGCCGCAGTAAAAGCGGAGAGGAACGCGCCTGCTGCGCGCTGGAATTGTGTCGCTCTGCCTGCCATTACCTCCTCCGGGGCGCACTCGGGACGCGGCGCCTTCCAGCCGCATGCAAGCACCATTCGGTTGGCATTAATTAATTAATTTAAATAAAGATGCGATCAGATTAACGATTGACATCGGCGCTGCGCACGGATTAGTTAATTGTCGGACGGATTGGGCGGAGGTGCAATTAAGTCGTCCCCGATTACCGTCGATTACCGTTCGGCCGCCGCTTCCGGGTTTCGTTGGGTGGCATTCCGGCGGAGATTCCTGGCGACGATGCGCCGCCGAAAGGGTCGCAAAAGGATTTAGTTGAAGGAGGGAGGAAGGCACCTCGTTCCACTCTCTCGCAACCAGCGAGAGCCCTTCATTACCATTAAAGGTAATTTTATTTATTACCTCATCAGCGGTCGCCCTCCGTTTCCGGTGAGGTGCGTGCGATTTTCGGAGGAGACATCACGTTGAATGCGATTTGTTTGGCGCGACGCGGCTTTTGCCACTTGCCGGCGGCCCTCAATTCAATATCGCCCGACAACTGCGCCGTGCCATTGACTCGCTTCGGGGAAATGCCGCTCCATCCGCGGAGCGGTGGATTTATCAGCGGCGCGGGAATATGAAATGCAACGCTTGCGGTGCGAAATGTGCGCCGAGGAAGCCGCAAAAATCCACTCGGCGACGATCACGCATTCGCGGCCATGAGACATCCGGCTTTAGTGTCCCCCCTGCCTTCTCCTCGTCGCTACTCCACCAACCCGACCCGCCACGCTATCGTCGGGGGCCATCTCCGCCGAAGGCGACGCTCTTCGCGCCCGCGCGCCGAATGAAAAATGTATTGTTATGAAAAAGCACGCGGGCGCTGCGCGCGCGCGCCGACAAATAAAACTCCAATTCGTGGCATTCCGCGCGCCCCAGATGGCTGGCGGCGCGGCAACCTTTGTCCGAATGCCGCGCGGATGTCGCACGCGCGCGGGAATAAATTTAATTAGCCCGGCCGGCCGGCCATTGATTTACGCCGACGCCGCCGGCCAGCCGGCCGCGCAAATATTTGAATATGGTTTTTGTATCGGCCGGCGCGGCTCGCTTCTCTTGCGCGCGGCGAGACAATACGGGAGGCGCGTTATCTCATTAGCCGCGAATTTCGCCAACCGTCGGCGGGCCCGCCGTGGGGGCATTAACATAAATATGCGGTTCGCAGTTGCGGAGCGGCGCGCGCCGGCTGAAATCTCGCGGCGGCGGCGGCGGCACGCGAGAGAGTAGCGCAAATGCGCGATCGATTATTCCGCACACGATTTTCACGCGCGTTTGCCGCGCGGGCAGCGCCGGCGTCGTATATTTGCGCCTTTTAGAGGCGAAAAGCCGTGGCGGCGCGACGGTGCCGGCCAGGCGAAGAGAGAGAGAGAGAGAAGGGGGAGAGTGCGCCAGCGCAGCGCGTCTTCAATTTCCCTATATGTATCGCAAAACGAGTACTACAAATTGCTGCTTGGTGGCGATGCTGCGCTAATATAATAAGGCCCCAGCTACGCGACGACAGGACACGATCGATAAATAACAGAAGGCCGAGCATCTCGAATCCGTGCCGAACCGAAGTGAACCGCCGGCTGGCGCGCGCGCCGCGTTCGATTAAATTAATAAATATTTATGCCCACCAAGCCGCAGCGTTTTATAAAGCGGCCGTGCGTGCGCGGGGCACCTAGGCTCGCGCGCACACAGACGCGCGCATGCACGGAGCTGCCACACGTCGGCAGCGCGCGACGATAATGGAAAGTCGCAATCAATAAAACGCAAAGGCGACCTGCGCGCCGAGCCATGTTGCTTTCTGCGCGGCGCGATGCTATTTCTGGTCTTCGAGTCCGTCTGCGGATTTCGTTATGGTAAACGGTGACACCTCGCGCCCCTCTCTCGGCCCGTCGATAAATTAGAATGGGAGCAATGTCGACTGCGCTGCACTGCGCTCCTTTTTCCTCTCCCTCGCTTTCTCTTTCTCCCTCTCTGTTTGTTTGCAATCGGCGGCGGTTTGGGTCTAATTTGTCAACTCAGTTTTCCGCGCCGACCTGGACATTCACGAGCAGTGTGCGTGCAACATGCGCGCATTGGTGCATGTGCCACTGCGGCAGCGCATGGCGTTGGTATCGAGGACACGTGCGCGTTTTTCGATTTTTCTAATCGAGAATCGACGCGCTTGTAATGTGGTACGCGCGTTGATGCCCTACAATTGTACATCGGTTTGTTTGGAGTGGCGGCGCTGTGATTTCGGCGCGGCGCGAGTGAAGCGCGCCGCTATCTTGACAATTGATTGAGATCTCTCTCTCTCACAGGAGCCCTTATCTGCCGCATGTGTGTCACCGGTATTGTGCACCGCTTTGTCGGCATCGAATCGCATCGCAATAACAGGCGCAATTATCGATGACAAATTGTTGTCTAAGGGCGTATGCTGTACTGATAACGGCAGCGGCGCGACGCCGGTACTGCCATTGTGCTAATGAGCTGTGCCGTCGGTGCAGCGTCGACAAAATGGCGGACGCAACTGGTTGATGCACACGCGCATGTAAACAAAACCGCTTCAGACCGAATTACCGACGCTGACGTGTGGAGAGACGACGACGACGAGATTTAGGCTAAGGCGGTGAGAAAATGTCGATTCACGTGTTGGTAGGCATTGAGGTCGGCGCCTGATCAAATTCGCGTTCGCGGCGTCACGGTGCGGACGCTTCCTCGCCGCCGTGACGCCTCGTGAAGCGTTGCGAGGAACTCGCCGGCTTCTCAAAACAGTCGTTACGCGCGATAATGACAATAATCAAGGACGTAAGAAACGAAGCACTGCGCCTCAACAAGTTGCCGTTTTCTTTCTTTCCCGCCAGGATGCTGCAACTCGCAACCACGGCGAGCATGGGAGAGGGGGGGGGGGGAAATGAGGGGAAGTGCTTTCAATTACACTATCAATTGACTGGTGTTTACTGGCGGATAATGCGGCGGTAATTTAGCGAAACCGCGGTTGGGAGTGAGCGTTTTTTATGGGGGCGCCGCGCGAAACTCCCTAAATCCATCTTCCGCGGCTCCCCTGCGGGCTGCTTCCGCCCGCTCCGAGCGCTTGGCGCCGTCATTCCTACTTGCTGGCTTGCGCCGACTTGCCGGAACTTGCGCGAGGGCTCCGCGGCCCCGCCTGGAAGCGCGCAGCAGAGCATTTTCGGCTGCGAGTGCCGCGCGCGGGTTCTTGCTGCCGGCAGGCTCTCTCGGCGCTGGGCGCGCGCTGCCGCCCGTTAAGATTTACGGCCGCTGAATAAATATATAGCGCGTTAAGTGAACGAGCGATACTGACGGCTTCATGGCTGAGTGCGGGCGCCGCGCACGCCGCGATGCTGAAGGAGGCGAGATATGGAGAGGCGCGCGCGCAAGGCCCGGCGCATGGCGGCCGGGCGAGAGCTCTCGGGTTTCCGGGACGGTGCGTGCGACGCGGCGGGCGCGCGTTGTTGGCAATGGCAACGCGCCTGCGTTCCTCGTGCTTCTCTCTCTCCGCCGCGCTTTTGGCCCTCGGCGCGCGCTCGCCTTCTCGAGAGTGAGTGGATTTCGAAGTCGCAGCCGCTCCGTCCGAAAAGCGGATGTTTACGTTTCGATGCGCACGCCCACCTGTGTCACACGGCGGGAACAAAAGCGGTCGACGGCGGCGCAGGCAGGCGGCGGTGGTAATTAAAAATGGAACAATCGTCGCGCCCGCCGCCGCCCCAAAAAAGGCAACAACAAGCTAAAGCGCTTTCCCGTGTTGTCGACACGTTCTGTCACCGCTATGCTGCATTGTTGAGTGTTTGAAGCGTTGATTAAGGGGCGATTGCAAAATATTACAATTTCGAGGGCAATCCTAGCCCTCGGAGAACGTAGCACCGCCTGGAATAGAAGATTAGTCCTCGTTGGAGACGATGATTGTTTGTCGTGTTGTCTTGTAGTGTCCGCTGGATGGCCGGGCGGCGCGTCGTCACCGCGGGTAGCGCAGATGCTATCGAAAAGCAAAGAGCCGAGGCAAACGATTTAGTAGTTATAAAGTTTTTAAGGCGCTTTAAGCGCTTAAATGGATAAATATTTCGTTCGACGCGACTCCCATCGGCTCCGCCGTCCGTCGCCTCTCGCCCCGCCCGGCATGATGGTCTTGCGCGCGCAGCGACCCCAGCGGCGCTGCGCCTGTCTACTGGCGGTGCCAGCGCACCTCTTGCGACCTGCATCGCCGTAATGAATCCATAAAAACAACGGGGGAATTTTATACATTTTGCTGTTAACAACTATTTATTTTATTAGGGTATGCCAGTTTAACATGTTTATGTGGGGTATAATGGCCGTTAAGTACGCCAAAAGCGGCCGGGAGCAATTAAGCGAATACAAACACACACACACGCGCGCGCGCGATTGTAAAAGTGCGCTGCGTTCACGATGCTACCTTGGGTAACGAACGGCGACGCGTCGGAATCGATCCAGGGACGCCTTGATGTCGGATGTGGTCCCGTCGCGCGCAGCCGTGAGAATCATGCGGCGGCGGCTGCGGCTGGACAATGTGCGTGGTTCCCCCCCGCCCCCCGGCGTTCGCACGCACGTTTATGCACTCCGCGCACACTCCGCCACAATGACATAAAACGTAGGCCTCTCGCTACCCCACGGCGGCGGCGGCAACGCGAATTTTCCATGCAGCGCGATGCTTTTTAACTCCGGAGAGTGAGTGCCCGGCATCCATTACGTTAGAGCCTTCCGCCGCCACCCCGGCACCCGCCCCCACCCCATTACTGGCGTGCGACATTATGTTTATGCGTTCTCTTTCGTTGTTTGTTGCAGAGCAATCCCTACGCGCTGAAGGACGCGGGCGGCACGGCGGCCGACATGACGGCGTGGACCAGCGCCGGCCTGCAACCCACCACCGGGTACTACCCCTACGACCCAGCGCTGGCGGCATACGGGTGAGTGCAAGGCCGAAGAGTAGGCGCCCGCGATGGCGGGGAGCGCTCTGGATGACACGCAATGTGTGATCTGAGCAGGAAGCGTGGCGCGTTGCTAATCAGGAGAGGCAAGAAATCGCTGCGGCAGCGGCGGCTGCGGGGGGTGGGGAGGAGCCGAGGGTAACGATGAGAACGGAATCGCGGCGACGCATTGTGGGCTAATTCCCGGCGCGGAATGGCTTCAAGACAAAATGGCTGAAGAGGGCTGCGCTATTGATTGGCGCGCCGGCGTCGCGGCGCAGGTGGCTGCGGCGGCAGGCGGCGGCAGCGGGCGGGCAGGCGGGGCGGGCTGTGTGTGTGCGCGCCCGCCGCTGCCATGCCAGCGCGGTGCGCCCGCCAGCCAGCCGGCCCCGCCAGCCATCGCAATACACCATTTGTATTTATTGTCGATAAAATCGGTTGCGCTTATGGTCGCGTCCTGGTCTCGTTTCGGCGAGCGTCGCGCGCACATAAATTTCGCGTTCGCCCCGAAATCGCTCCGCCACCGCCAAACGCGACCGTCGCCTTCGTTTTATTCGCCCGCTTTATTTGTGCCCGCACGTCTTGGATTAATAGCAACGTAGACAGCGGTACAGCGCTTTGGGCCGCGTAAGTCCAAAACGCGAAAAAAAAAAAGCTCCTCGGCGTGCTCCTCGCGCGCGCACCTACTGGGGTGCAATCTCTGCACGTCGTAGGATAACGCAAGCCAGTAGGTTACCGCCTGATTCACCGGGAGTGGGGGAGGAGGAGGAAAATAGCTGAGACCCGAATTGAGTTGCGGAATGGCAGCGGACAAGGCGGAACCAATCGTTCGCTCGTTTCGCGCCACCCTCGCGCCGGGCACACGGCCGCGCGCACGCAAAGTATATATCAATAAAGTGGCGAAAAATCGCACACTCCGCGCGAGGGCGGCGCGATGGGGAAAAAAGCGCAGCAGCTTTATTTTCTCGTGGCGTTTTATCGACGTCGTCTCGGCCGCCTTTCTCCTGTCTTCCGTCGAGAGGCGGCGGCGTGCGGCGTGTGCGGCGAGAGTGGCGCGCTTAACAGGGGTGAAACCACTCTAGGCTCTAATCAAATCTCGCTCTGGGGGGGAGGGAGCCCGCATCTCGGCCGCCACCGCCGCCGCCGCCGCCGAGGGAGCCGCGGTGGGAGCCAGAGCGAGGAAACGGGCTGACAGTTTGGCTGAAAAGAAAGCCGAGGGAATCGGTGCGATAGAACCGGGGGAAAACCGGGAGCCGTATCAAATTTAATAGTTCTCTATATTCTCGCACCAGATCTCTCTGCGCGCTGCTCGATGCCAGCCAATAGACACATATGTTTCAAAGTACATACATCTCTATCAAGGAGGCATCAAAACGGGAGGGGAGTGCTGGGTGCGCGGACACGTAGGCTTTAATAGAGTGAATGCCCAGCGGGGAAAGACGAGTTTCATGTGTTTGCGCCAGGCATGTGATGCGTAACAATCTGGCAACACTGTAATGATGCGGCATGCACCCAGTATAGTCGTCGTGGAGTTATTTTTATATTCGCATGGCGGCGCGCCCACCGCTTTCGTATGCCCGACGTTGACTAATTGATGGCGATTTTTTGTTCTAGCTACGGCGCCGGCTACGACTTGGCGGCGCGCCGCAAGAACGCCACGCGCGAATCCACCGCCACGCTGAAGGCATGGCTCAACGAGCACAAGAAGAACCCGTACCCGACGAAGGGCGAGAAGATCATGCTGGCGATCATCACCAAGATGACGCTGACGCAGGTGTCGACGTGGTTCGCGAACGCGCGGCGACGGCTCAAGAAGGAGAACAAGATGACGTGGGAGCCGAAGAACAAGACGGACGACGACGACGACGCGCTCGTTTCCGACAGCGACGACAAGGAGAAGGACGACGACGACAAGCGCGAGGACACAGGTAGGAGGTTGGCCCTCGCTCTCGCACGCAGACGTTTTCCAATGCACTTTTGGGCGTTTCTTGAATTACCATACGATACCATCAGGCATCATCATCATCATCAACATCAACATCAGATTGCACCTTTTCTTCTTCGTTCTCTGTTTGTTTTGTTGTGGTTGTTTTTTTTTTTGTTTTCGTGTACTGTGCGCTGTGCTGGCGCACCATTCGGCGCGTCTACGCACACTCCCCCTGTTTCCGATGTTTGTTTCATCCGAAATCCAAACACTGCTTCATACATCATCTACTTGTTACTAACAACATTACGCGCCCGCGCGATAGAGAGCGGCCGCGTATGCATGCACACATAATGTGCCGCATATACGGGGATGGAACGGAATTAAGCCCTAATGCGAATCGTAACTGCTCCGTCGGCGGCGGCGCGCCTTGCGCCTCGCGCCTCGCGTCGCGCGTCGCGCGGTGGGTGTGTGCGCTCGCTCGTCCGCACTCGCGCTTTCATTCCATTACGACTTATAAAAGAGTCGTTTCGCCGCCGTCTGTTAAATGGCACGTCGGGGTGTTGCGCACATTAAGTCCCCCATCGAGTTTAATCGGATCAGCAGTTAATGCTCATAGAGCCAAAGTGAAGATACCGCATCCGCGCGTCTGGCCTCACGCCCCGCAATCCGCTCCGGGGGAGCGAGGATGGGAGCGGGGAAGTGAATGGGGAAGGGGGGACCAGGGAGACGGGGAAGTAAGAGATCCGACACGGATAGTCGCAACCGAAATTGCCCCTGCAGGCCCTTCCTCTAGCCGCTAATGCCGCGGGCGGCAGAAGCAACTCGTGCGTGCATACGCCGCCGCCACGTGCACGTTTTCAACTCTCTGTCTCCCTGTTGCAGACATTCACGGGCGCGTGAAGGCCGAACGCAACGTGAAAGACCTGGACGACGACGATCTGACCGACGACGACCGCAAAGACGACCTGCTCGGCAATCACATGCACCACATCCTCGGCAACACGCACTTTGGCATGAAGCCCGAGATGAAGACCTCCGACTGCGGCGTGCCGCTGCCGCCGTCGAAGCCGAAAATCTGGTCGCTCGCCGACACCGCGGCGTGCAAAACGCCGCCACCGCCGCCGCCCTCGGCGCAGCATCACTGGCAGCACCACGGCAACGGGTTCGCGCTGCCCGCGTCGCGGTACGGCTCCGGCGGCGGCTTCCTGCCCGGCCACTGCCAGCAAGGCTTCCCCGACCTGCAGACCGACACGCCGCCGCAGACCCCTCCGAGCATGAAGTTGCCAAACAGTGTGGTGGCCGGCGCACAGATGCAGGGATGCCTGGGGGGCGCGCCCGCGCCGCAGCCGCCGCACCTGAACGGCGGGTACGTGCAGGGCGGGTTCCTCGGCGGCTTGGGTCGGCTGCATTCGCCGCAGCGAGGGACGCAGCCGCCGCAGGGGCAAATGTCAGCGCCTAACGGGGACAACGCCGCCTTCAAACCCTTCTACAAGAGGTAAGCATATTCGATGGCGGGCGCCAGTAGCGCGCGATGGTCATCGCCCCGCCAATTGCGTCAATGTCACGCATTTACCTCTTGTCTTCTTTGGCTTCTTGCAGCAGTCCGCAAACGATGAACGGCGGATTCGTGTCGCCGGTGTGAACCGTTCCACCTCGGCCGGACCAGCATCTCTTCATAGGTAAGTTCGTCGCTGTTGGTTGGCTGCCGCTGCTGCTGTTGTTATTGCTGTTGTGGTGTTCCTGCGGGTGTTGTTATTGTTGTTTGCTCGCTGCCCACGCTCTGAAACGCTGAAAATCGTTCTCAATGAAGGTATGCCCGCTATCGCCACCCTTCTGACATTGACAAATGACGCTCGATTTCGATCAGTGAATGGGTCCTACTGCGCGAGAGCGGGGCCCCAACCGCGACTAACTAAACCCGCGAGTTACTCAATCGGATAAACCTGTCCTGCGAGCGAGTGCCCGATGTGCCCTTGTCTATGTGTGCTCACTGCCATCCTTGCCTCATTGCCCTCCACAGTCCGTTACAGTGTATGTGTGTGTGTGTTTCTGTTTGTTGCTTTGCCATCATGCCACGCTAACGTCGACCGTTAATTCCTCGCTTTGAACGCTTCCCGTTGCGAATCTTTTTTTTTTGTTTATTTCTTTAAATCAGTACCATAGAACTCTTACAAGCGCGCATCTCTTACATGCCTCTCATTGCCTTTTCTATCTTGAGCACATACGTTCAGAACTTCTTGTTCATCTTTGTGCACTTCAATCGCCACCATAACCAAAATCGGTCTGGCGTCGAGAAGGACTTGATTTCTAACAAGGATTTTGTTTGTTACAGGTTACCCGAGATTATGAAGCGCGTGAGGGTGGATGGGGGCACCCATCGCAGCGAACGCCTGGGGACGGGGAGGGGTGGGCAATTTACGAATTTTACAGTTGGGCAAAGTGCAAAATGAATCAATTTTGCACACGCAAATAGTTAAATCATGAACGCGTGAAAGTGCGAAAACGGCAAACCAGAATACCGAGAGACTCGTGTGCAATCCGTTGTATATTTTGTGTAAATGCATTTATTTATATCTGTGATAACGAACAAAATTATGTCCGCAAACTACGACTAGGTGTTTCTCTCACAAAAAAGAAAGTCTTCATTTTTGGAACATTACCAAAAAGGAATTTCGATAAGCAAAAAAAGGAACCATTTGGTTTTAATTTAACATTTTTTGATATACTATGAATAACCAAGGAAGGATACAAAGTGAAAATAATACAAAACGTACGCGCGCACCTTTGTTTGGAAACCTGTTGTGTGCGAGTGTGTGCGTGTGTGTGTGCATCACGGCGCAAGTGCAACGGGACTTGCGACATCACACCTCTTTTTAATGATTAATTAAATTGTTATTTTATTATATCGATTATGGATTACTATTACCTTAGTGAAATTGTTGTGTATAAAGAGACCATATCAATGATGAAAGGTGGTGAGAAGAAGCGAGTGGGGCGATGAAGCAAATTTCTATTACGATTTTACATTCTATTTTAATCAACTTTTACTGTAAACGACGAGGATGAATGGAAAATACTTTTCGTTTCTCACAAATTTCTGGAGTCGTGCGCAAAACTACTGCAAAATTCAACATTGTGAATATGACACGCGACTCTGTTACAAAAAAAAGTGTACATTTCTTAACTTTATTTGTTTGTAAATAGGAATCAGTGTGAATAGAAGTATATTATTATAAATAATTATGATTGTCTTAAGTAAATCATTAACAGAGACTATAAAACTACATTGTTGTTGAATTTCTTCCATCTTCCACTCGCAATGCAATAAAATGTGAAACCCATTATTGTTCGCCTCCATTATACAACAGTATCATGTCATACCGGCGACCGACACAGCATTATTGTGTGGTGGGAGCCAGCACATCTCGCACATTGCCCACATAAATGCGAAATAAAATTGATAAATTATTGAACCAATATATACGCTACATGCGTTCGATGCGCCGTCGAGATGTGCGACGTGTGAAGAAGATTTACTGTTTGGTAAAAAGTGGCACCGCCGCTGCGGCAGAGGACACATTGCGACAAGGATGAATTATTCATGTGGTCAGTTCGAAAACACTTCCAAAAAATATGTGCGGCGCGCGATAGTCGTCCTGCCGCAACAGTCGCTGCGCGGCGCGGAGAAAAAAACAGCGCGGCGCGCGTGAGCTTTCTGATCTGGGCCCGGCCGCGCCACGCAACGCCGCTGATGGGATCTAATGGAATTTATTGAATTCAATTTTAACACTTTGAATATTTCAGAGCGATCGAGCCGCACGACTCGCCGCGGCCGCGTCAAACGCTCGTCGGATTCCTTTTGACGGTGTTTTTGGACGACGCGCACGGTTCCTTCATCTGGCACTCATCAGTACATACCTCTGAGCGGGCGCTTTTTTCAAATCTCTCGCTGGAAGACCAAAACCGCCGGGGTCTGGCTCGCGGGGTCAGCAAATTGTTACAGTGCGTGTGACTACGTAAATGATTGATGCAAACATCCCGGATTCGTGAGGCTTTCGCAAGAACACATTCCTTCATTCCGCGTGCCTTATGCTCAAGTTTAATAACTGCAAACTTGGTGAAAGGATAAGGTCGAGTGTTGCTGTCTGGACGACCAACGCCCTCTTCGGTATTGAGATCCAACCAAGTGGCTTACTCGTTTAAAAAGATCGCTTATAAATTAAATTATGATCAGATTGATATCTGTAATGTGCCTTTAATACGCCAGCTTTTGTATGCGAAAGTGCGCAGCGTTTAGGTACGCCGAAGAATGAAGATAATATAAAGGAGCGCCATTGCTGCATAAACATCATCGCGATACTATATATTCCTGTCGGATCAAGGCGCGCTGGAATGGATTACTCAATTGTAGATTAATCGCTCTCCACTGAGCTGATGGTTGGGTTGGCACTGAACTGGCGCTGGTGCTTGAACAGATGGAAAGGAGACTGGGAGGATTCAAAGGACGTATTTGTCGAACAAGTGGTAGCATGATTTGTAGAACGTGTTGCATAATTACCGATAGCCATGCGTGTTCGGCCGTTCGGTTATGGGGACATAACCAAGTATGGGAACCTCCATCTCTCCTACAGCGCCAACATTCCAACGCATCGAGCGGCTTTGCTGCACAGATTCGAATTGAATTAAAACGGTGACGGCAGGAATAACGAAATTAGTGATTATGCACTCTCGGGCCCCGACGGGTTGTAAGGGCCCGTCAATTAGAAGCGCTTACCGCATATATTTTATTCTGGTCCTAATCGTGTTCGCCTGCTCGCTCCCGCCCGGCGCGTTTGTCGCGCTCGTCGGTTAGTTGTTAGCAAATGCGGTTGATGCGGTTTGATACAAACTTATTAACTATTCCGAGCTGCACCATCAAGTACGGCTGCGGCGCTGCGAGAGCTCAGCGATAAGCACCGCGTGCGACGGCAGCGTTGCGCGCAAAAGGAAGAAAAACCCATTCGAGATTAGGCTTTCCGTGTTCGCGCGCGGCGCGCGTATGACAAGCTCGTGTCAACACCCCATTACGATGGTGTCGCGCCCTCGCCGGCGGAGGCGCGGGCACGGCTAAACGCCGCGCAATAAATTTCGTACGGCGAAGTACATCGACGAAATTAACATATATTCAAATCGCGCGCGTGTAGATCGGCCCCGAACAAAGCAGGCACATTGCGCCGGCCGAAAACACCCCCGCCGAAATGAACTTGGCTGTGGCGCACTGCGCAGCCGATGTAACCGAACGGGGTATAAACAAGTAAGCAACTAAGCAGCGCCAACGAGCGAACAGCGCCGCGCGCTCCGCAAATGCCAGCCGGGGCCAGTCCCGCGCGCCGAAACGGAGAGAAAGGTAGAGGAAAACAAGAATACGAGGAACAAGCGCGATCTGTATCAGTTACACGCGGAGTAAACGCGCCACACGTATATACATAATGTGAGTATCGCTCGTGCGTCGCAGAGGGCTACGAGGAGGATAATGGCCCGGCGCATTTGGTGAGGTTTCTGGCCGTGGAGTATTTCACTCGGCACCACACTGCCGCGCGCGCGCGCGCACACACCCAGGGAGTCTTGCGAAGGCTCTCGACTTGAGCCGCGACGACCGCAGCGCAGCCAGGAACTGGCCGTCGGCCGCGCGCATCCCGAGAGCCTCTCGCGCGGCGCGGCTCAGCTCTCGAGGCAGCTCTCGAGGCAGCGCTCTCGGGCCACTTGCCGAGTTATTTATGGCATTTTTCGACTCCGACTACTTATTGTTTGACTAACTACAACCTTTGTCACGATTATCTACTGATGTATCTCTCTGTGTATGCTTTGTAAATTTAGTGTTGTTTCAGATATTTAGCATTTCCTCGGACTAAACTGTATCGTGCGGCGCGCCAGCGGCGCGTCATGCGAAGCGGCGTCGAGAAAGTGAGTGGGCGCGCGCGCTCGCCCAACCGCGTCGTGCCCCATCGCGCCCATCGAGCCCGTGGAGCCCGTCGGATGATATATGCCCCGACGTCGAGTGCTCGCAGCTCGGACCCACGGCTTCGGCCAGGGCGGAGTGCATCCCCCTCGATTTCCGATAGGTTGTGTACATCGATACACGCTAAGCGCGCCGCAGCGGCCCCGAAAGTTACGACGCTTTTGATATATATCATTAGGTTTTAATGGAAATGTTATAGATACACAGCGCAGGGGCGCGCGCCACGCTGACACTCACAAAACGCACGAAAGCGCGCAATGTTCCACCGTGATTTAATACGCATAATATTAAATAATGACGCGCACAAATGGCGTTTCTATTTTCCGATGGTAAACCCGCTGCCGCCCGGCCACCGCTGCCGCCATTCATTATTATAATGCGCCCGTTTTATTGCGCTGGCACACAATAGAAATGCGTTTTGCGGCGGCGCAGTTGCCGCGAAACCGCCAAATAATTTATATAGCGCGACGCGACAAATTTAGCAATTATTTTCAATAACTTCAGCGCCATCTAGCGCAACCTATCCCAATTATTGATCCAACAATGCTCGTTTCGTTTTCGTAATAGTTTTTGCCCGTTAAAATTAACTTAACAAAATTATCAAATTATAAAATGTAATATAAGCAGCGCCGGTTTCAAATAATCACCTTCGATTTCTGAAGCAAAAACTCAGGCATTCAATGTTATGCTCATTGTCAGTTGTAATTAACACTAATGCTTATTCACGCCTTTTGCATTGATTTGATTAACATTCAGATTGTGCATTAATATTCGCCTGCTATAAAATTAGTTTTTAACAAACGCAGAACACAAACTGCGAACAGGCAAAACACTGCATATTAATGCGATCATAGTTGCGACGCAAACATGTATAATTATGTTAATTGCAGGCATAATGAATGCGGAATTTTATTATTGCTTCATTTGTTGTGATAGATCACGTGAAAGAGTGCTA
>JAAAKC020000005.1:437580-449129 GCA_010014765.2 Aenictocupidus jacobsonorum | reverse complement strand
GCGAACATTTGCGTTTCCGCTTCTTTGTTCCAGGGCGTGCGGAGTTGCCGTGGCGGCGAATAAATCAAAACTTCCACCTTTGTGTGCCTTCCAGCGCGCCGGCGTCGCGTATGAATTTGTTTAACTCTACGCGAATATTAAATTTTAATGCGCGCCACCGCGAGGTACTCAATTTTGTCGCGCGGCAATTTTTTGCGCGGCTTGGTAACCGTTGGTGGTGCGACGGGGAGGGCGATATAAATAAAACCTTCCTGTAGAGGGGTGCTGGGGAGGGGGCGCAGGGTGACAAATTGAACTCAGCTAATTAGGAAGGAAATCGGCACCAGGCGCTGAGAGGACGCTTCCAAACCCCTTCCTTGCTTGTTGGTCTCGCGAGGCGGCGCATTTCGGTGCGGGGCGATGATAAGCGTTGATCGCCAGATTAATCAACGCGCCGCCGGCTCGCTGAAAGAGGAAGAATCTCTTCTGGTCGCGCGAGGCATACGTGATGCGCATGTACGAGCATGATGAGCCGCGCGCAGCTCAAAGACAGCACGAGAAACAACTGACAAGCCAAGGGATACCTCCGGAGCGAACACGGCCCAGCATCCGGCGCCACGGACCAGGCAATCACTCACACCTGACGCGTAATCACAAAGAGGCGGTGCGCGCCCAAACTGCATCCTTAATGAGAGAGGTGCGCGTCTCCACCTTCGATGGGTCCGGCGTCTCCGGGCGCAGCGTCCCAATTGGTCGGCCGCTTGCATTGGGGCACACACAACAGCAACGCAGGGCAGGTAGGATCCGGTGCTCGAACACATGCTACGCACAAAAGGCCACAAAAGGCTCCCGAGTGTGAGGTAAGTAAGAGGCTCTGTAGGCGACCGGGTTTGTTGTGCTGAAGGGCGGTGGGAGGTGGGTAGAGGAGAGACGCGGGCTTGTTGCTGACACCGCCGACTCGGATCCGAACCTTCTCCGCACGTAACAGCCGCGAAACGCAGTCGAGAGGCGCCCACGAAGGCGGAAGCAGCACCAGCCGAGTATCCGCGTTTCGGATCGACGCATTTTTGGGAGGGCGCCGATTTAGATAAGCCGGGGTGTTCCGCGCCTGTCATCGTTTTGGAAGCGCTCCCCGAGCGTTTTATGCGTTCGCGATGGATGCAATGAGTAATCGATGTGACAGTCCCACATTGTCGGATTGGAAGGTGCCTTCGTCCTCCGCCGCTGGAGCGGCGGCCACGATCGAACCGGCACGCCAGCCGGGCGCACTATGCCGGCGGAAAAAAGAGCGAGCGGCAGCGCGCCGCGCAGCGCCGACTGACCTTGGGCGGCTGGTCGGCGCGCGCGTCGCCGGCGCGAAAGAAGGCGGCGCCAATCGCGATCCCACCAGCGCGTCATTCCCCTCGCGCGGCGCTCGGGCAACGCCACCAGAGGGCATGTCTCGGCGAAACCGCACACTGTTCGAACATTTCCCCCGGCTGGCGCGCGCACTCCGCTCGCGTCCGGCGGGTCGGCGTTGGCGAATTTAATTATCCGGCCTGTAGCGCCATGCTGGCAGCGCCACGGATGCGGAATGAAGAATAAACAAGTCAACAAGCTCCCCGCGAAGATCCGAGCAAGGGTGGGCAGGGAGCAGGGCGGCACTTTATTATTCTCCTTGAGAGTTTGCAACTCGCCTGTCAGATAGTTAAGAATCATCAATCTTCATAAGATTAATGCGCAAACTTGTGCGCGCCGGCGCTGCGAAATAGATCACGGCGCTGACAATGTTTCATCAGCGGTGGCCGCGTAGGAGAGCGTGTCATAGCAATGCGTCGATTCGCGTCTCTTTTTCCCCAACTGCCATTGTTCCAGACGATTGCGAGGCGTAATGCGCCCGAGCGCAAAGTAAAGGTAAAAATCGCGCGGAAAGTTTGCGCGGAAAATGACGCATTCTGCGGGGCGAATTTGTGAAAATATTACGGCGCGCACGGCAAAGTTTATAATTGATAGTTGTGGGTTGGCTGGAACATGGAAGAGATTTGCTGCGGAGCGGTTCGCAGTTCGTAGTTGGCGAGAGTCATTTAAAGTTGTGAGCGCGCTGAGTCGCTTTACAAGTTGTAGATTTCAGCGGAGCGCCGGGCACGGTATTTAGTGGGTAGCCGATTCGTGTCGGGCGGAGGTGCGAACAGCGGTTAGACACGGGGATGATGTGCGCGCGCGGTCGATCCATCACACACAGAGCGCGACGCGCGGATGACACGCGCCGCGGCGAGGACGCGCGGAACGCACACACCCACGCCGATTGGGCCGACGCGCGAGGGCGGGGCGAGGCGGCGCCCGGGCGCCGCGCGCGCTGCCGCTTCAAATCGTCCGCGTTGCGGCGACAGGCGGCCTACGGCGCCGCGCGGAGTGGGAAAAATGCGTGCCGTGCGCGCGGCGGGGTGGCGGCGGCGCGGGCAGGGCCCCGTCGGCAGCGGGAAAAGAAGTAGGGCGCGCGGTTTTTAGTGGTGGTGGATCAATCGCGCGCGCGGCGGCGTGGGGGCGAGGAGGCCGGCCACAAAAATGTGCGCGCCGCGCGCGTACCGCAGAAAGAGCGCGCGCGTGGCCGCCGCGTGTGCGCTCGCTCGCTCGCTCGCCGGTGGTGGTGGTGGTGGAGTGCGCGCGCGCCCCGCCACTCTGTCGCGCTTCTTTTCCCCGGCGCCGACGTCGCCGCCGGCGGCCGGCGCGCGCGCGCGGCTGTGTGGTGTCGTGTGTGATCGCGACAATTTGTCGCCGTTAAAAGAATTCCGTGACATCGGTAGTCGCGTTCGGTCGGCGGCAAAAACGGGACGCAGCGCTGCTGAGCGCCGGAGCGCGACGCCCGACCGCAGCCGGAGAGCCGCGCCACCGCCGCCAGCAGCAGCAGCAGCAAGCAGCGCGTCAGTGTGCGCACGCCGGCAACGCCAGCGCGTCGGAAGGCATCGCCGTCGTCGAGCGGGTCGCGCGTCGCGCTGAGGAGGCCTCCTCCCCACCCGCCCCGCGCCACCCCCTCCCCCGCCGCCCGCGCGCCGCGCCGCGCCGCTGCCTACCCGAGCGCCGGCCCCGCTGCGCCCCACCCCGTTGGGGCAGCGCCCGCTTCGCAAAAATCAAGCCCGACAGAAAGAAGCGTTTCGTTCGACCGCAATTATCACCTGGCGTGCGCCGTTACACAGATTACATTGTACGTACAATCCGGGAGCGTCGCGCGGCCCGCCGTCAGCGCGCTACCGTATTTTTTGAGCGCGTACCAGTCGACGGACGTCGCTCGCCGCGCGGTTGTCAACGCGTCACGTGGTGATACGCCGCCGCCGCCGCTCGCCTTTGTCATCGCCCAGCATCATCGCCGCCGCCGCCGCCGCCGCCGTCACCATTGTCGTCGCCGTCGGCTCCATCGTCGGCGTCCTCGCACCGGCAACCTCGTGCATCGTGCAAATGCGGCCGCCAGTGGTGTAGTGTTCTGTGCGTGCTGGAAGCCATGCTTCCTCTGGCGACGACTCAGTGAGTGCAACACCGACTGGGCACACCATGTCCCAGTTTGGCTTCCGAGCATCGCCGAATACTCAGGTACGCTCCTCTCGCACACGCTCGCACCCTTTGCGGGCGCCCTTTGCGCGCGCCTCCTCCGCTCGCGCCGCGCGAGTAGCCGAAGTTCGGGCGGCGGGCGCAACTGCCCCCGAGGCGATCCGCGTGCGAGCGCCGCGCCGCGCCAACCCATGCACGCCAGCCGCCCGTCGAGCGCCGCGAACTTCGGCCACCGCAGCCAGCCGCCTCCGCGTCTACCTCTCCGCCATGCGCGCCCGGCCCGAATCGCCCGCCTTGCGAGACTGCCTCTCTCGGGTCGCGCCTAATTACTAAACTTGCTGCAACAGCCAAGCGCACATCCCCGGTGAGCAAATTACCAACCCAAACCCGCATTAATGCCGCGCGCCATAAACTTGGCGATTTTGGAACCGACACCGCGTCACGACTCGGGACGCAACGCGACCACAATGTGAAACAAGAACGCAGAACGCTTGCAAAAAGAAATGAAGCAAAACGAAGAAAACGCACGCCGTAGCCGGTGAAGGCTTGCGTGTGATGTCTTTTAATGCAGGTGTTAAGCTCAAAATTGCTGTTTTCCCTTCTTTCCGGCGCGTTTTATGCGTGGTTTTCGAAAACGCAGGTCGTGTCGAACCTCCTCTCGCGCACTTGCCCACGTTCGCTTCCTTCAGACCTCGGACCCGGTTTCCGTCGATCGAACGTATTGATATCGCCTCGGAGTCCTGCGCGCCACTCGTAAAAAAGCCGCCCGACACGAACGCGCCCAAAAATAGCCGAGGCAAGCATTAAAGCCCAACCGTTTTGTGAATTGTGCAAATTATTCAAACTAATGCGCATATCGCACGTGTGCACGCAACGAACACATTCCCGAAAGCGGGAACCATCAACGAAAAACGAAAGCCGAACAACCTCACTTTCATTCTATTTTAATATCAATTGTATTCAAAATGTGGCCGATCGGCAAGTCGTCCGTAAGTTGAGACATTTCGCACAATTAATACACGCAACGTTAATACAAGCCGTTGCAATTACAGGGTTTGCACAAACTGTCAATGTGTATTGTCAACTGCAATGCAACTTTTAGCAAAGCTTTCTAGCAAAGAAACTGCATTGTGGATCCATGCAGGGGACGCGGTATTAATTAACGCAAAGTACAAATTAAATCGTGTGCCAGCGTGCTGCGAACCGCAGACATCCGACGCGCACCTGATGAGGCATCCACACCTGGAGTTTGTCTCATTTTCGGTGTGCTAATTGCGCAATAATTAAAGCCGCATGACTTCATTCGTCTCCCAAGGCGCGCACGCACGGTTGTGGTTTAATCGCTCGCATCAGCCTCGCATTCGGAAGATCTTAAGCGTTTTTCGCTGAGAAATCACAATCGATGAGGCGCCAGTCGACGTCGCGCCAGCGGCCCAACGGCCGCCATCGGAAACGGATAATTAATGCCGCTTTAATTGATATTCCGCTGGCGTTCGGTGTATTATTGTACTGAATTTAATGCCATGTTGAGGCGCAGTTTGTATGCGTCGGCAGCGCGCGCTCGCGGCTTCGATTTTCAAGAGCAGCCGTTTTATGCGCGCGTTTAATGCACGTGAACTCGTTTTTATATTCGACACGACGTTTATGATTTACATTTTATTGTGGATATTAAAGCGGGAGCGCGCGCGCGCGCGCGCGTCGCGTGCCTTTGTAGGGCCCTGCGCGGCTTCGTAATAATTAAAAATTTACTTGCTGCATGCGGGCGCTGCGCACGCCTTGCACATGCTCGTCGTCGGCAGCGGCATTGTTTTCGAGCATTTTCCGCAGCGGCTTCCGGCTTCTTCGCGCTCCGGATGCGTTTTTGCAATGCGTTTTTGGCGAGCGTGGTTCAAACATTGCCCCGCCGCTTTACAAGGTTGTCGAATTAATAACGTTCACATCGTGAATGCCCCGAGGAAAGGGACTCGAATTAACATTAATTAAACTGGTGTCACATCAATATTAATGTCGCTCCGTTTTTCGATGGTGCGGCGCGCCATGTTCAGATGTGGCGCGCGTTCAAGGTGAGTCGCGCAACGCTCAAAGTTGAACGCCAGCGGCAGTTATTGTCTACGAGCGCCTCCTGCGATGCGGATCAATGAATAAATAACATTTCGTCGCGCGCGCGCATTTATTTACGAGCCGGTATTTGTTTATGACTCACCTCAGCGGGCGCGGCGGGAGACTTTGGGGCGCTGCTCCCAAACTCCCCAGCGCCCGAGAGCGCCGGCCAACCAAATCGGATAAATCCGCTTCATGCGCGATTCGGTTTTTATTGTGCCTCGCGGATAAAGCGGACGCGTCTGCGACGAGCGCAAACATTAAGTAAATATATTAATAGATTTACCTATTGTGTCGTTGCGCATTTATGGGCTGGCCCCCAGCGCGGCCGCATTTGGAGTGCGAAAATAATGCGATATAAAGGTCGGGTGGGGTTGGTGGGCCCGACCTGGGGTGGTTTCGACGCGCGCACAACACCGATATAATAATGCGTTTCGGAAAGAGCCAGCCACTTCACACATGCTCTTGCTCGGAATACCCGGGCAGGGCCACGCCGAACCCGAAAGGTGTCCCCTGTCCTTCGCGCAAAGAGAGAGAGAGAGAGACAGAGAGAGAGTGAGAGAAATAGGTTGGAAGCGTTATATTTGGGCGTTCAACCTAATTCCGCAGCTGGCTGCACTCCACGACAGAACGCGTGCGTCCAGTGTGTGGCAACCACCAAGGGTGGGAAATGATGGCAACGCCAGATTTCATCCGTCAAAATAAATATTAAATCGCCGTAAATCAAACCGGACGCAAACCCAACCTAGTAATCCGGCATCCTAGTCTCTTTCGTGCGCCATCTACCGTCAAACGTCTTCGCACACGTGTCGAGTCGATGAAGTGCGATTGCAAGCGATGCAAATGCCACAACGAACACAACCAAACGCTATTACAGGATCTGCCCGACTTGGAGCGCGCCTACCATCCGGACATGGTGCGTATGTGCACGGAACGCGCAGAACGCAAGTAGAAATTCGTGTTTCGGCTCGGAATCGAACGCGCCGGAGAAATGTTAAATTCGTGTCAATTAATGAGTAAAAAAAGCAGACCGGAGCAAGGGCCGAACTGGTTGAAATGCCCTGCCGCCACACAATGTCCCCATCGTGGTACCATTTATTGTTGTTTCAATATCGGTCAACATCGAACATTCGTTAAGCAAATGACTAGGTGAAACCGCCGCACGACAACCGAAGCGCTGGCAAACACGTCGTAGCCGGGCCGGACCAGCGCGCCGAACACGTAATAATAAAATAATAAACGTAAAACGTCGATATGAAAACGTGTTAAATGCGTTTGGGCGCAAAACGCGCATGCATAACTGAATAAATGCGGCGCGCACGAACACGCGCCGCGTGCTGGCGCTGCACGGCTGCAATGCATGCGATGTGTACGCGGTGCCACTGCGTGACAGATGTATAACGAGAGCGCCGCTGCCCGGACCTGATGTGGAACTGAAAGTCACACCACCGCAGGGAACGCACAACCGAGAGCGCTCCACCTAAAAGTGCGACCTTTTGCATTTCGCACGCTGCGACCTCGGAGATCTAAGATTTTCATGCGCCTTGCGGTCATGAACGTTGCGGCACTCTAAATAAGGTTTAAAATCGCAACAGCGCGTCGTTGACGTTGTGTTTTCCTCATTATCATGTGGGCACATTAAAAAGTGATCACATAATTTTGTGAATAATTTACGGCGCGCTCTCTGTTTACGTGTGGTTAATATTTAATACGTCTAAATGTACTTGCGCGTCCAATGAAATGCTAATTTTCCCACAACAGCAAAAAATGCACTTGCACCACATATGGGAGTAAACGCAATTGAAATATAATAAACGCAATTCACATGTAGCAACTTGGTGCACGTGGTGCATCGTAATAGCGTCGGCACTTCAAGTTTATGACGTTTTCATAGAATGCGCGGTTAATTACTACCGCAATTCATGAAGACCTCCGACGTATAGGAGGAGCACGCCGCGGCCGTTCTCCAGGCCGAGCACAATTTGAATAAGTATAGTGACGATATTATAATGGGAAGTGGTTCTCTTTGCGCTGAACAGTCTGCATAATTATTACGCTTTTACGGGGACGCATGTGGCAGCGACGGCGTGAACACGTTGCCCCCCCTCCCGCCCTCCTCCAACTCATTTTGTGCGATTCGTATTCGAGAATTCGCCCGCAGGACGGAAGGCATTTTTTCCGTACAGCGCCCCAGCTATGTCGCTGCGAGCGCGCCCGAATTTGATACGCCGGCCGCGCGGCGATTAGTTAATTTAATTTATAGCTTCCTTTCGATGCCGCAGTGCGTTCGCGGCGCATGCATGCGTGCGCTAATTGCGCAAGTAAAACAAAGGTCCCCGAGAACTTCACAAAATGCGCGCGCCCCGCGCCAGCACTATCGGACGCTATGCGCTATAAAATGCTGTAAAAATAAATTGGGCATCCCCGCATTCACCCCGGTGACCGCGCGGGCCGCCGGCTGAGGTAAATTTTTGCGTGCAGCGGCAACGGGTGGAAAACGGTTCGAAAACACGTTCGGCGCGATTGCTGAACGGGTCGATCGTCACCACTGCGGCGCGAGGCGGGAAACGCGCAAAAATCGCTTTGTTAAAATTCCGCACGATTTGCTTCAGTGTTTAAACTTTTAACGCTAATTAAAACGTGGCACACACATCGACGTACACGCCACGGGCGGGCGAGTGTACCTAATAAGATAATACGCGCCTACGCTGGCAGTTCCGTGGCGTTCCGAACACCAATATATCAGCGTTTCGCCTCATTCGTTTCGCTATTTCGATGAATTTACGCGGTTAACGATGGCAAACAATGTTGTTTTTGCGGCCGGTGATTTTCGCCCAATGCGCAGTCGAAATGGCGCCGCACATCGCCGCTGAAAAGGCGCCGCATTCGCTTAGGGGGGGCAACGAGATGCGCGCCGGCCGTAAAATTATCTCAAATTGTATTAGCATCGCGAATCGCGGCGCAGCACCGCGCGCCGTGGCGTGGCGCAATTGAGGGGCGGAATTCGGCGGAGCGTAATAAGCGCGTTATTTATTTACCCCCTCGCGGCGTAACGACGTATGACGAACGATGCGGCGGCTCGCAGTCGTGCCATTTGCTCCCCGCGTATGCGCGCGAAGCGTTCGCCATTATTAAAAATAAATCCTTTTCCGCTTCCCGCTTCGCACCTCCCTCCCCATCGCGCGCAGCTCTTTTCCCATTGAACACCTAGGGATAATGCGTTATAATGGGCGACGGGAGCGCTCCTCTCCCCTAACGCTCGTCTAAGTATCACCAGTCTATTTTAAATATTAAAACGTCGAAACGTCCTGGGGTAGGACTGGTTGGGTTGTTGATCGATTCTAATTCAAGTCTTCTTGGGCATTGCAGAGCGCAGTCTCGTCGGGACCTAGTCAATCTCCGCCAGCCCCACCTGTGACCAGCATGGCAGTGACGACGTCGGCGCCGCCGCCCCCGGCCTCCGGCAGCCCACCGCCGAACGCCACACCTGGCCAGCGGTGTTGCGACACCGGCCGGCCCATCTTCACCGACCCCATCACCGGCCAGAGCGTCTGCTCCTGCCAGTATGAGCTGTTGGGCTATCAGCGGCTCGCCAGCGGAGTGCCCGGCATCCCGGCGCTGTCGATGTACAGCGCGCCCTATCCGGAAGGCATGGCCGCCTACTTTCCGGCGCTGGGCGCCGACCAGGCGCCGTTCTACACCTCGACGGTGAGTTGGACCATCATGCGGTCGCAGAGAACAGTCGCCGACGTGCAAGCAGCAGCTGACAAACAACAGCAACAACAAAAATAACAACAACAACAAAAATAACAACAACAACAAAAATAACAACAACAACAACAAAAACAACAACAACAACAAAAACAACACTAACAAAACAGCAAAAAACGCAAACAAAAACAAGAAGAAAACTACAACAACGAGCGTTTCCCACGCTGCCCTGCACGGCTCGTGTTGCACGTTTCAATTACGTTTGTCTTCTTTTTCTTCTGCTCTAGCAACAATTTCTCAGCTCGCGCACCGTGCGGCACCGTACGCAAACGGTTCCATCCATATTTTGCTTTCCGGTTTTGTGTGCATTGCGCGCCTCCCATCGGGTGGGAACTCGCAGCGGCCCGCCGGAGCAAAGCGCTGCACGGCGACACGCACACATCGCGTTTGCCCCGTCCGGCGGCCGCGCGCGCGTTGAACGCTGACATTTGACACAGGCGAACGCGGGCGGCGGATGTGCGTCCGAGCGACGCATCGCGCCGAATTCCGAATGGGTTCGCGCGCGCGCGCGCGCGCTGCCGACAATCACTCTGGTGGAGCGTGACTCTTACAAAATTTCACATTCGTATGCCATTATGTCCGGACACATTGTTTCACTCCGGGAGCGCGCGCGCGCGTCGGCCGGCGTCCATTTGTGGCGACTAAATAATGAAGCATACAGCGCATATTACACGAGCGCGCCCAGCCTGGCAACGCGCGATGCCGCGCGCAATCCATTCGCGGCTCGTTTTCCAAACTATTACTGGTCATGCTTTATTTGTACTGTACTTAACGATCCGTAAAATGGCAATCCGCTACTCGCGCCATGTGAAAGGGGGCGCTGCGGCTGGGAAGGGGGCAGCACCGTCGGGACGATATAATCACCGACCACTAAAAGAGACATTACTACCTAATGCACCATAGCTGCACGGCCGAATGCCGCCAGCCTTCGGGCCTTGCCTGCCCCCAGTCTGACTACGCCGACGGCGGTGGTCCATACGAGTGCGTCGCGCGAAATGCACCCGTTTAGAAGAACATTAGACGCATGCCAGCGGAGCCGTCTGCGACGGTGGATCTCGTTAAGACGCGCGCGTGTGCGCGCCCGCATGATGGATGCCCGCGCATCGGCGAAAATTAATTTTCCTCCCGCCCTGCCGGCGCGAAATCTGCCGCGGCGCGCACCAGCGCGTCACTAATTAATGCCCTCTTACGCAAAATGCGTGCAAACGCGTCTGCGTCGCACGCCGGCGCGCCGCGTTCGCGATCGTTAATTAAATCATATTTATTTCGCCGTAGACAAGATGATTGCACGTGCAATCGTTCATAGCGCGGCAGCGGGGCCCCCATTTCGGCCGTCATGCACTCGTTGAACTCGTTGGGTGTTGCGCGCGTCGCGGGCGGCAGCCGCACGCGGGCGGCGCCGCGCAGAGCAATGCGCCATTTAAATTCAGCGCTGAATGCCGCGCATACAAATGCTGCCTTCTTCTTTCGAGGCGCGCGCGGCGGGCGGATGCGAATGAAAAAGCATCTTGTGATGCGCGGCGCGGGCCGCGTACGTGCAGCTTGAGTTTAAAAACGAATCAATAATAAATAATCTCCTGTCTCTTGCGCCTGCTCGGCAATGGTGTCTGATAGCGGGAGCCTCGCCGAGCGGGGTTGGTGCGCGCCCGGCAGTTGCGTTTCGTGTGGTTATGCGCGCGCAACTCTCGGACGTGAATACGTAAAGAAAAAGACAACCGCAGCGCAGCGGAACATGCCCAGCACCCCAGAAGGGACACGCACTGGACCTGGCGCTTTTGGCTCCGCAACGCTGTCAGGACCATTGTTGCACCACAAGCGGCGAGTGATTAATATAATAATCCGTAATGAAGTTATATAGACACGTCCCAATCCTGATTTATGACAAAACACATTTCATGCGAGGTTTTATATCGCCGCGCTGCGGATGAACAGTGGGTGCCAGTGTGCTTCCACTCTGAACTGAAGTTAACCTGCTGCACGTGCAGTTGAACACATTTATATATATTTTCATTTCGCCTTTTACCTTGCGGTGTGGGCATAACTTATTACATTATTACATTCTCTTCTAGTTGCCTACAACTAATTTCCGTTGTTCTTTTTCTTAAATTTTGGATGAACCACTTGAACCACGTCATAGACATAGGTTAACTTCGTCGGCTTACAATAATATGCAACTT
>JAAAKC020000005.1:422804-433126 GCA_010014765.2 Aenictocupidus jacobsonorum | reverse complement strand
TGTGAGGCGCACATTTTCACGTCTACTATTTCAAAATATGCATCATTTGCATGGTGAATTCAACGAGTGAAGCCTTTCTGGCACATTTCAAACATTATAATTATTTATTTTCGGCTGATTTTAGGATCAGATGCGGCATCAGTTCGTAATAAATTAAAGGCAGAGCATTAAAATGATGATGCCTGTCAAATGATTTAAATTTGCCAAGTGGAGCCTTTAAAAGTGCAGTGAATGGAGCTCCTATCATTGTGTTTTGGTCTCTTTTCGCCTTGTACGACTTTAACACTGCAATGTGTGCTTAATTTAAATAAATATAAAAGGCCTAATTTTAACGCTTCAGGAAGCTATTAATTGTTCATTATATAAATGATAGCAATTTTTTAAGTAATAAATCTTGGAACTGGTTTTGACTGGGTGGTTAAGTAGATGCAATTAATTCTCAAGCAAAACAATGCTGATCACGCGATGACTACACCTGCAATTCGAGCAATTTTTCAGTGCGTACTGTGCAATTTGGAATTGCACCAATTCATATTTACACGGAGGCATATTCAAGATGTTCACTACGACAGTCAGAAATTTAGATATAGCTGCGTTGCAAATCGCAATTGAATGTTTTGTAAACACAGCCTATGATGGGTGTGTGCGTCCGAGGGTCGCTTCAATCCGATGTTATTAGTTTGTTTGCTAGTTTGCAATCAGCCGTCGCAGTAATAACAGTAATCGCAGTAATCGCCAGGTGTGGTGCCTCCACTCACGCATTAATGCCCCACTGTTTCAGGTAGTAATTTGAACTTAAAATCTTGCGGGTTTCAACAATTGTCTGTCCTAGCGGCGTTGGGGAGTTTGAGTGCGCTCAGATTGCATTGATATCATCGCTGACTGCTGTACTTTTGTACGGTGTGCTGCAACATTGTCATAACTTTTCAATTCCGCGTGAAAGCGGCGTCGCCTGCCTTGATCCGAAGTGTAATTAAAACTCATTCCGTCAATTCTCTTTTGATTAATTGTGAACACACGCGCAGCAGCTGGGAGGCGGTTACGAGCCGCAGATAGAAAGAGAGAGAGAGAGAAGGAAAGAAAGATAGAGGCAGAGTAGAGTGCCGGCGACGCCGTCGGCCCCCCCGTTTCATTCATTCGGCCGCTGCTCGTCTGGCGCTCTTGTTTCTCCGCCGCCGCCGCCGCCGCCGACCGAGCGGAGGTGGAGAACGGAGGGGCGTGTGAGGCCTGCGCGCACGCTGTTTATCTCCACGGACCAGCCGCCGTAATTTCCATCTCAATCGTCACTTTTAATGGAAGGCTGGGCGCGGCCGCCGCCCCCCGGCGGCCCCTCACCCCCGGAATTGTTTCACCGATTGCAGTGACACCAAAACGCTCGATCACATTTCATTTGGTAAGACGTTAATTGAATTTTACTCGCCGCGGCGAGGCGGTGAAGAGAGGGGGGGCGGCGGCGGCGCGCACGCAAATAGATGAAATTTGTCCGTCGGGCACGCGCCGACGAAGTTTTCCCAACGGCGGCGGCCGCACCGGCCGGAGGAGAGGACGTGCGCAGGCGACTGATAACGTTGGATGACAGCGGCTCGACGACAGGCGGACAGTGCGGCGCGCATTAGCCGCGCGTAATCATCGCCATCATCATTAATTCGCACGAGGTGCAACGAGGTGGTGCGAGGCGGCGTGCGCTTTCGCCGTCTCCTGTCGCGCGACGTCCTTCGACGAGGCCTGCGACAGCGCGCTGACATCGCGCGGCGCGCGCCACTCTTACCGAAAGAGTTAATAAATCGCACGTGCGCTGTTTGACCGCGCGGGTGCGCGCCGATCGCAGGTACCGTGCCCATGTAATTGCGCTTTATGCCCGTAATAAATAACTGCCCTCTGACGCATCTATGTGCCATTAGGAATCACATTCCTTCGACAGCTAGCGCTACCATTCGTTAATTACACGCCGCCGCCGCCGCCGCCGCCGCCCTCTGTGGTTCAAGGTGCACGCATTGGACCATTAGTTCGAGTCACGACATCAATATGTCGGCGCGAAAAAATAATTAAGCGAAGTGTTTCGTCAGTTTGCTTCCTGGCTGCGCTCGACACCGACCTCGCTTTGGCCAGCGGGGTGATAACGGCGGTGGAGCAGTGCGCTGCCGCCGCCGCCTCGGACGCCTTTGATGCTGCCACTTGGCGATGATAAACGAAGTTGCGTTTGTCAGTGCTGGGCGACATCCGGTGAGCGGCGCGCGTTAAAGTAAACGTCGCGCAAAGGACGACGTTTCGGTACGCGATGGCTAATAAGCCGCCGCCGCGCCGCCGCCGCGCGCTTAACGAGAGAGCCTAAATGCGCGTGTAATGCGCGAGCAAGCCCAGCGCAGTGCGCAAGCACTCGACGCTCGACAAACCAAATACTCGGCCGCCGCATGTGATCTGGCCAAATATTTTTGTTGTTCCTGCGCTTACATCGCCAGCGAGCCGCATTAAGGACGACGAGCGGCGATGTCAAAGCGAAAACGCCGACTGTTTACTCAGCGTGGAGCTTCGCACGCAAGCACCCGCCACAAGATGGTAATTTTCTGCGAAGTCGATGTCGAAGTCGTGCGGCTCAATATAAAAATGCGCCCGCTTTGCATTTGGGCCAGCGCTCAGACACTGGATGCGAAACAGCTCCTCGCGAACGGCGGCCATGCAAATTGCGCGAGTTAGGACGCCTAATAGACTTAATCTTGTCGTTTATGTTCAACATTCACGCGGGTTAATTAGCAGCGACGCAGATCTCCCCGGCACAATGCGGACCTTCGCCGGCGGGAGAGCGTTCGCAGCGCCGCCGTGCGGCGGCGGCGGCAGCGCCCTCTCTATTGAATCCTGGTGTTTGCAAATTCTAATTACGGGCGCCGCAAGCGACGCAAAATTAAACTTTCATCAGCTATTACCATATGAGAGAACTCTAATTAAGGTGAAGTGCGCGCGGCTCCATTGTTCGCGGGGCGCCGGCTTTGCGCGCGGCGCCACCGCGCTGCCGCCGCCGCCGTCACCATTAAAACAACACTAAATCCATTTTGTGATTTGAAACGGCGCGGCGCGCGAATGCGGCGCGCGAAACAATTAAACGGCTGCGCGACGCAACAATGCCGCCATTTGAAGCCGCCACCTCTGCGGCGGCAACGGCAGCGCCAGCGCCAGCGAAAGAAATCGATGCGTTTTGTTGTGGCATGTGCGGCGTGTGTTGCCGTTGCGCCGCGCCGCTGCGAAGCGCAGCAGCTTTGTTGCCATAATGCGTAATTAATTCCGATTAAAATCGCGCGAAGTGAATAATAGGCGCGCCCGCCAAAGCGCATGCACTTAGCGTATCATTAATTAAACCGCGCTCGCTATCGAAGTGTTATTGAAGCGATTGCAGCGCCGCGGCGCTCGGTTATGAATGCGTTGCATTGTCTAGTCACCAGGGGGCGCTGCAACTGCGGTGGCAGCAGCACCCGCTCATGTACGACACGGGACAATGAGCCGTTCGCTGTTTTTAGGCGCAGCGATTTTAATTAACGTCAAATTTAAGCAAGGCGTGTTCTCTTAAAGAACCATCAATCTTTCAGTCGTTTCCCGCCGCGCCGTGCGCCGTTCGCCCTGCCGTTCGTCGCGCCCCGGTACCGGGCCACGCTATTTGCATAATTTCCGCCTAAAAATGCGTGTAATTGTTGTCATGTGTGCGCGCCGCCCGTGCGACGCCAGACTACATGTGTCGCATTTGTCAGTTTTGTCCCTTTTTTTCCGCGCGCCCACATTGCCGCCTATTTCTCGCGGAAGCGCTCTGCGCGCGCTTAAAAATAAAACCCTCCGGCCGCCCAGAGGCGCCCGGTGCGCGAGCGCTAGGCTAGCCGCGCGCGCGCCGCACATAAAGCACTAAAATTGGATTTGTTTTGACGTCCGAGTGCCACAAACTGCCAGCCGGAAAATCCACGCTAATTAGCATCTTGAAATATGACTTTATTTAATGCACCATAACGAACGGCGCGCCGACAGACGTTTTCAGAAGACCGCCTGCCTGAATTCCACTGTTGATATGCGACGTTTTTCGATGATAAGCGATTAATAATGACGGCGTGCGCTCGCATTTGGTTTGATATTGCCGCCCGGCGGTGGAAAAACGCGCGCGCGTAGCGCGTCCCCCCCGCCGCGCGGCCCGGCCACTCGCCGATGACGATGATGTTGTCATCGGTTGTCAGCCTAGGACCAATTTAGTAGCCCTATAAGGCCAGCGCCTCCGTTCGCCTCTAATGAAGATACAACAATATCTTCTGCGATGCTTTATCTGCGCGGCGCGCGCGATTTATGGAGTCAGTTTTTACCCAGCGCGCGGCCGCCGCTTGCGGTAAAAACGGCCGCGGCGGCCAGACGGCGAGCCGGCCGGCGCCCCCGCCTCGGCGATGCGCCTGCTTGCTAATTGAGCGCGAGACTTGCCGCACCGCTCGCCGCTCAAGACTTACGCAATTAGTTGCGCGCGCGTCGTAAACGTTTTAGCGCCGCTTAATGAAGCGCAATAAAACGCGCGCCGCGCCACTGCGAACGGGAAAATATGATATGTTAATCATTTCACCTCGTGGGCTTTCAAGTGGGGCCGAATTAGGTGGAACTTTCGGGGGCCGGCGAGTGCCGCGCTCACAATGGGTTTTCGCCGCTTGCCCTTACGAGCGTTCGCGCACACATTCTACGAATGCGCGCGCCGCGCGCCGCCGCCGCACAATTGATGTATGGATGTTGAACGCCGGATCGGTGTCCGCCGCTGGTGGTCCCTGGGCTCGATATTAGTTCGGCGGACGTACCCATTGTCAGGCGGGCGGGCGCAGCTCACCGCCGGCTGACGCTCGGACCGCACCGGCGTCCACCGGATCATGTTGTAAAGCGCGACGTGAAAAACGCAAGCGCATTGTTTTTACTCCGCCGGCGCGCCGCGGCCCTCACAGAACACGCATCCGACGAGACGGGAATAGCGAACAGCACGCGCCCGAGAAATATTAATAAATCCGGCCGTGAAGGGCTGGGACGACACAACCGCGCGCCGTCGGGCGCGCTTAGTCCGGCGGCGCGTCCAAAACGAAAAGCAAATTGAATGTAAATAACGACCGCGCCTTTATTGCGGGTTAAACACACGAAATATCGGCGCGCGCGCCGGCCATAATGGTAATGCGGATCAATTTGTTTATGTTCGGCTGTCAATTGTCCATGAATTCCGCATGCAAATGCGCGCCGCGGACCGGGAGCAGCGCATGCGCGCTTGCGGAATGCTGCCGATTGCGTTCGGATGCGCTCCCCACCCAAGAAGGATCGCGGACCGCAGGGTCACTCCATTAAAACGCCGAAAACTATAAATAATGAACGAGACACTTTATTGCAGCTTCAAACACACGAAATATTGGTAGGTCATCCATAATAGTTATGCAGTACAATTCTTGTTCGTTTTGTTCAACTCCGTCGATCGCAATTCATCCGCAATGCACTTGGCTCATTACCGATTACTGTCAAAGAAGAGATGGAACGAGTGAGTGATATGTCAAATGTCAAAGCAACAAACTGGATTTCAATGCATTCCACTTGCTCCAGTAGGTCATGTAATGTTACACGATTTCCTTTTTTTCCTCCTTGCCGTGCATGCGAATGCGATTGTTTTGTATGTGGTAGTGTTGGGTGTATGTGTGATTAATATTTGAGTGTGTCGCGTTATATCGAATTCCATCCACGCATTTCCACTTTTTAATATACAATGCAGCTCTCTATAATTGTTAACTTATACTTTCGTATGCGCGTATTATTCTTATTAGTATAATATTTTTTTAACAAAGATTCTTTTACTTACGCTTCTACTCTAATTACATACATATAGATACAAGATTTTTTTATACTGCTGCGAACGGAGCGCAGTCTTCAATGTTTTGCTGGAGGATGAGAGGTGGGGGGAGGGGGGAGGGATTCATTGAAATTTTTTAAGTTAATATGTACAAGATAAAATGACCTAGTACGCACGCGCGCACAGCCGGCGGCACATCAAGGACTCCGATTACGCAGCGCATTCGTCCTGTGAAGCAACCGACGATTTGCTGTCCTGTCTTCATATCACAATGACCGTCCCAAGGAGCAAACGCTTGACGAGGTCTCCTCCGTCGTCACGAAAGGATGGTTTTGGCGCGCGGGCTGAGTGATTGTGCGGAGGGGTGAAGGGGGATTGCATTGCAGCCTTCGCGTTCTTCGCACGGTTCGAGTTCGTAAATTATTGTCCACTTTTATGTACAGCACATCCGGAGGTAGTAGAAGATCAGGGCCACAGGGGGATCGGTAGTCAGGCCTTGTTGAGCGCCATCGGCTTGAGGGGCGTCTCGGAGCCGGAGGATATCGAGGACGTCGACGACGGCGACATGCGCGACGCGTTCGTCGCCAGTCCCAGCGGCATGCTCGTCATGGTGGCGGTGGTGGCGGCCGGCAGCGACGCCTTGGAGAGCAGATGGCCCGCCGGGTGGCCGGCGCCGAGCAGGTTCCGCGAGTAGGACTCCAGGATGGAGACGTCCGGCGCGCCGGCGCTGCCGCCGGCCGCGGCGAGGTGCTGCGCCGCCGCCGGCCCGTAGAGACTGCGGTAGAACTCGTGCGTTCGCGCGTACGGCGACGAGTGCAGCGCCGGCGGCGGCAGCCGCGCGCCGAGCGGCGGCATCAGCCGTCCGGCCGTCGCCGCGTAGAAGGACGTGGAGGCGGGCTGCGGCGAGCCGTCGCTCTCCTTGCTCGCCATGTCGGCGAGCGACCATATCCGAGGCTTGGACGCCACCGAGCCGGAGAGTTGCGGCGGCGAGCCGGAGGTGCGCGCCGGCATGAACGCCGGATGAGATCGATCGTAGAGGCATTCGGGGCTGTCGGGCCCGCTGTCCGGCCGCGACTCGCTCCACTCGCTGCCGGTGTCGGGCCCCAGCCGGGGGTGGGGCGGCCGGTCGCCGTCCTCGCTGGAGCCGGTGCCGGAATCTTTGGAATCTGCAATGAGAGCAACGCAACTGCTCAGAACTGCTGCCCCTGCCGGAGGCAATGAGGACGGAACCCTCTCCCGGCGGGGATGGCGCCGCAATGCCGCCACAATAAGAACGCGCACGCGCTGACACTCACCTATTAGGTCCTTCCCGTCGGTGCTTTTATGGTCGTCGTCGTCGTTGTTGTTGTCTTCGTCCTCGACGCGATTGCGCGGCTCCCACGTCATCTTGTTCTCCTTCTTGAGTCGTCGCCGCGCGTTGGCGAACCACGTCGACACTTGCGTTAGGGTCATCTTGGTGATGATCGCCAGCATGATCTTCTCGCCCTTCGTCGGGTACGGGTTCTTCTTGTGCTCGTTGAGCCATGCCTTCAGCGTGCTCGTCGTTTCGCGGGTGGCGTTCTTCCGACGCGCGCCGTTGAGATCCATGCCGTATCTGCAACAATCGGCGAGCGGAGCGCTGTTACAATTCGTGCGCAAACGAAGAACTGCAGGCTGGGCTGGCCAGAAGCGCGCCGAATCGCGATCGTAACGAGCGGTAATCTCAGCAGAAGCGCGATGGTCGATCGGGCAGCTTTTCACTCTCTGCCACGCGCGGAGAAGAGATAAATAGGGGAAATTCGATTTCCGAGACGATCGCCATTACGCCCCGCCACGCGCGGAACCTTTTATCGGAGATTGAACTCTCGGAGGCTCTCCCGGCGCCAGGAATGTAGGTGGAGCTTGCAACTACCGAATCGAGACCAGATCGAAATTAAATTTTCCAACGATTTCGCATCCTGCTTTGCGCGCCGCGGTAGCGTCGGTTTCCCAACATAAAGAAGACATCGAGCACATCGGCAGGACGACCCTTCCGAGGGGCGCGGTATGCCCGATAACATCGGATATCTAAATCGGACCAGATGTGCGCGCGGGGCTGTCTTACAATTGAGATGACATACCCCCGGAAGCGGGAGGGTGCGCTAAATTGAAACAACCTGTCATGGCGCGCCGTTGAAGGTAGCACCGAGCGCCAACATGGCTTTCATTATTTTTGACGCCCCAGCCCCGCCGGCGTGGCACCTTGGGCATAAAAATCATTTTTAGCCTAGCCATGATATACGAGGTATCTTCGTAGCTTGCGCATGAGATGTACATACAAATGGAAAATTAATAAAGCTGTCATGGCCCCCTTTCGCGGAGCGCGAAGTGAACCGGGGGCGCGCGAAACGAAGCAGCGGCGCGGAACGCTTCAATCCGCCACCGCCCGGCGATCGTGGGGCGTGTATTTGTTGAGCAGCAGACACCCGCCCAACAGCCGCGCGCGGCCGCACCGGATGGCAATTTAAAAACCAGCGTAGCGCGCGCCGTTCGACGCCTGGAGAGATCCACCACCACCACCGCCATTTCGGTGTGCGCGGCGGCGGCGGCGGCGGCGGCGCGGGAGCGCTCCCCCGTGCCTAACTGATCGCATTATCAGCTTGTTTCCATAGCAATTGCTAATCGGAGCGCGCCATGCAGATCACTTCCGCGCCAGCGAGTGCCAATAAACGCCCGTGACGGGCCGTGGATGCTGCGCGGTCATCGTTTCCGCGGCGCGCAGCCGCCCGGCAGCCCCCCCCCCCTCCCAACCCACGACTCGCAACACGTTTCGGCTCCTAGGCTCGCGCACGCCGCCCCTGCCGTGTGTGGGGGGCAGCAAACGGCGAGATGAATGAAATGCACATAATAAGCCGAGATGCAGCGCGCGGGTGGGAGCGTCACACGTCGCGTCCATAATGGAAATTCGTTTTATATGCGCCACTTGCCGCCTCTGCATCCAGCGTGGACTCTGCTCTTTTCGCCGCACGGAGAGGATCGTAAAACATTTCGGGCATTTAAAATGTTTATCGCCCTGGCCCCGCGCGCCCAGCAGCCGCGCGAATTGCGAAAAATAGCTCGGAAGTGAACACGCCCGCGGTCGCATACGCTTCCCAAGTTATGGTCCGGCTTGACGTCGCCGGTCCTTGGGCCCTCCTCCTCGTCGGAAGCAGCGGCAACTCAGCGGCAAGCACATATGCGCGATGCGATGAACTGAGCTCCACTTCTCAACCTTAACCGCCCGTGTGATACTTTTTCTTTTCCTCTCGGCGCATTTTCGAGGCCTCGACAACAATGCATCGATTACCTGCCTCCGCGCGCCAGATCAAGATCCCCGAGACAGTCGACGCGTCGACGAGATTACTGCAGCTACAGAGGAGCCACGAGCGTCACGACGACGACGGCGACGGCGACGGCGACGGCGACAACGACGGTTGCCATTCATATAATGCCGCTAGACATGTTAAACAGCGCGTGTTGACTTCTGCTTTTGACACCTTTTGTTATGAGCCGGCGTGGGACTCAATAGGAAGGGGGGGATAGTCGAAATCGCAGAGCGGATCGGATCGGCCGATGAGGCAGCGCGGCGCAGCGACAGTCATTAGGGCGTTTCGTCACCCGTTCTGACAGCCAGACGAAGATTACACGGGGGACTTGAGGGGGCCCGCGGCGGCGCATGCGAAAGATATGCAAAGCGAGCAGCCGCAGGCAGCCGAACGGGGCCCCCGAAGCGAAGTAAAGTTTAATGGCGCGCACGGAACGCAGTTTGACGTATCGATTTATAATTACTGCCGCCTTTTACGCGTGCGCGCAGGACCCCGGAGGTGCTCGTATTTATCGCGCTGTTAGAGCGGGCCAACAGAAGTTCTTCTTTATGTAAATGCGTGCGACGGGCAGGCAGATGGAGCCGGGCCGGGGAGTTGGAAATTGATAGGAGGCGACGCTCGGCGCGGCTCCCCGGCAGGCTCTGGGCTTCGGTCTCCGGCTTGCTCCGCAGGAGCGGCACACCTGGCGAGCGCGCGCGCTCGTTAAGCGGCCGCCGAGGCCCCGCGAGGCCTATCGCCGTCGTCGATCAGGCGCTACATCGCGGGCCCCATCGGCGATCTCTTAAAACGCGATAGCTTATACTTAAAACGTCCGATTGGCGTCTCCCGAACGAAGCGGGACCTTCGAGGAGGCGCGCCTGGCCCCGAAACGGTGCGCGAATTTTCATTTCTAATGCGCGGCGCGCACCGTTAATTTGAGCCTTGACCTCCCCCAGTTCCTTCCTCCACTATGTTCGATCCCTATCTGCTTTTTTCCTGTCTCTTATTTTAAGCAGTCTTTGGTAGTCCTCCTTTGCGGTGTCTTCCCACCGTTTTCGTGGTCTACCCGCTCACCGCTTACCTTCAAATTTCCCATTCATAATCTTGCTTGGTATACTGCTTTCCTCCATTCTTTCGATATGTCCCACCCTTCCTAGGCGTTATAGTTTGCTTAAAGTAGATACTAGTTGCTC
>JAAAKC020000005.1:332045-342222 GCA_010014765.2 Aenictocupidus jacobsonorum | reverse complement strand
GCGAAGTGCACGCTTCGCTGCGATAACGGCCGGCGCCTGTGCAGTGCAGTGCTGTTGCGGCGTGGAAGATTCCACCGCGCGGCGCTCCTCGTGAACGGCTGCTATCTATCGAGCGCCGATATCTGAGCGCGGCGCTTCGCGGAAGCGAATTGCGCGCTTCCTCGCACGCACCACCACTTGGCGTCGCCCCAATCGCGCAGCAACGCGCTGTTTCCGCGTTTCGCATGCATGCTGGGTTGCATACGCTGCGGGCGCTCGCTAAACCGTAGGCAACCCAGCGTGCGACTTTAAGCAGCACTTTTCGAGGTTATGCGCGCCGCGTTTTATCGCCGCGCGCGCCTCATATCTTAAGTGCGCGTGCGCTCGTGCATGATTTCGTCATGAGGAGCGGCAGATACGCAACGAGCGCAACGCGAACGTGTGTTTTATTGCCGGGGCGCGCACGCGAGCACGGCGACAGCACGCTGGTAAGAGAATACAATGAGTGCGCCGAGCTGGAGGTAGGCAACGTCCACGACGCATCAATCTGCTGCTGGTATTCCAACGTGCAATGTGGTTTGGGGAGCGCGTTCGAAAACTGCGATCTCGTTCAATTTCCAGCTGAGTTCGTCGAACACAAGCGCGCACGCACGTGACTGGACCTCCGCCCCGCCCGCCGCTTTCGCAGGCAAAGCAACGCAGCAACGCAAGTGGATGCGCTCGCATGCGAAACTACCAGCGACGCACTTTCGCCAAGCTGGGCGCCGCGCCTCGATCAAGTTGCGTCGACGACACGGGCGTATTTGATCGCATCAGCGGCAGCCAAGCGGGCGCGCACCCTTTTTTTACGTTTCGTTTGCCGAATTCGGCGCGAGCGTTATTAAATCAGGGCGCGCGCGCGTCGCGGTGGTGGTGCGTGCGCATGCGTGCCGACGTCCGGTCCCCTTCGACGGCGCATTTTAATTAAATGCGAAACTGGCAGCGCTGCGCAAGCACCACGCGCGTGTGGCAGTGATGGTGGTGGAGCGAGAGAGAGGGGGGGCGGCAGGGGTGGGGAGCGGCACATTTTACGTCGGCAGAGGGCGCCAGTGGAGCGCGGGCATGTGCGTGCCGGAGGTGTTTGGCGCGCCGGCCTCCTGCGCGGCGCCCCCTGGCCGTCTTGCCCGCTTCACATACTAAGCAGTCCCGCGCCGCCGCCCGCATGCCGGCGCAGCGTGTGCCCCACATTCGCAGATTAAGATTTACCCTCGCGGCGGGCGCGCCGCGCGCGGGCTGTACGTGACAGCCGCGGCGTAAATTAATAACGAACTGCTCTTATGCGCAAAGAGCCCCCCACCCCACGCTCCGCACCCCATCCGAGTATGAGCATAGTTTGTTCTGGCTCTTCTGCCTGGTTTTGTATGCGAACGTGCGCATTTTTGCGGATGCCGCGCAATGCGCGCGCGCATTCACTTCCGGTTTCGCGGACTTCCGGTTTTACAGCGTGCAGGGTCGGCCGGTGCGTGGGCTTGGGCTGATGATGCACGGCGCACGGATTCTGGTCGTGTCGCCGCCGCCGCCGATCGACGTCGCGCCGTAAAGTGGACGCGGCAATTCCGGCGGGAGGGGTGCGCGCCGCGGCAAGTTGCTGCGCTTGCAGCATCTCGCCCTGGCCGGTGTCCATGGCGGCGGCGGCGCCCGCCGCCCCCCTGCCGCCCCCACACGCGTCGGCGCCGCGCCGCGCTGGCAAATGGGGGAAGGGTGCACGTCATGCATGTCGTTACGCGTTGGCGGCCGCCGCTATCAGCGCGGACGGATGCCGCCGCCGATAAGACGTTCTTGGCGCGCGTTTAGCAACAAAGCCGCCCCCATCCGCCTCTATCCACGCAGCGCGCATTGCGAATGTGGCGCAGTGAGAGGAGAAGGTGCAATCGTTTTTCGCGCACCCACCGCCCCCTCCCACCCCCCGCCCCCCGCATACAGTGTGTTCGCAGCGAGTGCGCGCAATTGCGGTGATTGGAGCATTCGCAGTTTCTGTCCGCTCTTTGTCTCTGCGGCAGTTGGCCGAGCGCCGGGACGAGATGCAAATCTGCACATTAGTCAGGCCCGGCGAGTGGGGGCGGCGGCGGCGGCGGCTATCTTGGGGGCACGCACGCCGCCGCCCGGTGAGCCCCAGCCGGCACCGGCGCGGCTGGTCCGGCGGCGGCGAAGGAGCGCGCTGCCCCAACCGCCAACCGCTCCCCTGCCGCCCCCCCCCCCGCCGTCGCCCCGCAGCCGACCGCCATCCGGCGCGCGGCGCGTGTCGTACAAGCGTCGCAGCGTCGTAATCCACCCGGCCACCTCCGAAACCATTTGCATCCTACTTCCCGCCTGCACCCCGCCCCTGCCAAGTGCCCTCGGGCAACGACTACGACCACGGCGGCGGCGGCGGCGGCGGCGGCGAGCGCTGATATATGGCAGCCTTATCTGCGTGTCCACCCTGCCGGCCACTACCGCTAAAGTTTAATTTATGGCTCGACCATTGTCACGTCTTACAGATCACTACTCGCGCAGCCGCGCACTGCGAGGGGGCGGCGTATAAAGGGGTAACACTCACACGCACACAGGGTGCGAGAGAGCGCGCGAGTGGGGGTGGTGGGTGCGCGTTGAGATAAATACGGAGCGGCACACGTACGCCATTAACTCGCTGGCTGGGGGCGGCGGTGAAGGGGGCGGCGGCGGCCCCATTCCAAGCGCCCTTCGTCATCATCATCGCCGCCGCCGTCGTCGTCGTAGTGGTGGCGGCGGCGGCCAAAGTCCGAGCGTGTCCACCCTCGCCCCTTCGCCGACAGCGCTCGCGCACCCCTTTTCGGCGCGCATTTGCATACGAAAACTTTTCTTTCTCCCGCGCTGCCTGCGCCACCCCCACTGCCGCCCCCGCCGCTCAACGTTTTCGTCGCTTCTTCTTCGCTCGCTCGCTGCCAGCAAGGCTAATTGTTTCCAATCGAACGCAGCGAGCGTAACTTGTCGCAATCGACTGCCGAGCGCGATTGTGGGGCGGTGGGGGTGGGTGACGGGGGTGTTGGAGCACGTTATTTTCCGTCCTCGCGCGCCGCCCGATGCGATCGCTTCGCGAAGGCGCATCGCTGCGGTGGAGGCAGCGGGCTTTCCGGACGTCGCCGGCGGCGGCGGAGGCGGCG
This sequence comes from Aenictocupidus jacobsonorum, assembly GCA_010014765.2. Classification (NCBI taxonomy): domain Eukaryota; kingdom Metazoa; phylum Arthropoda; class Insecta; order Coleoptera; family Staphylinidae; genus Aenictocupidus; species Aenictocupidus jacobsonorum. The sequence goes on along the minus strand of JAAAKC020000005.1, from coordinate 339,085 downwards.
GAGGCGCCGCCATGCGATAAGCATACTCATGGGGCGGGCGGGCGCTCGCCGGGCCTAACGTTGTTAGAGTGCGGCCGGCCGGTCGACGCATCTGCATGCGGATGCCGTAAACTCTCACTTGGGACCAGCCGCAGCAGCGCCATCTACCGGCGGACGGCGGTCCGAGGCACGCGCTTGTCGAACGCCCTGTGTGTCGCCGGACGGGCGCAGATGAAGGAGGAAGGAAGCTGGCGCTGGTGCTGCCCGAGGACGCTTGCGGCAGCGGCCGGCGACAGTGGACGCTGCGGGTGGGGCGGCGGCGGCGGCGGCTGGGGACGGGGGACGGACAATGCCCGCCGCCTTCTCTTTGCTTTGCTTTGCTGCTACGCAGGCCCGGACCCAGCGCGCTTCGCATGCGTAATTTCGGTTTTTGAACGACTTCGAATTTCTTCAGACGGTTAATTGAAATGCACGAAACAAGGGCCAAAAGTGCGCTCGTGATTTACGCGCGTCGCTCGAGTCCGGCCCTGCGCGAGCGAACGCAACCCAATGTGCGCACACACGCAGCGGCGGCCATCCAGTGCGGCGTGTGGGAGCGGCGCGCAGCGGGCGAAGAAGAAGGAAGTACGCCTCGGCCGCGGCGGCAGCGCGCGCCCGGCCAGGGGGCGGCGGCGGCGGGGGCGGCGGGGAAGATGTAAAGTAGGCTCGCGCAGGGTCCAGCCGGCCGGCTGCCGCCGCCGCTGCCCCGAGGTATTGATCTGAGGGTGTGTGTGCTGACACGCACTCACTCCACGCCTGCCCAGCGCCGTCCCCGCCCGCCCCTCATCTTAAACTGCCGCCCGCCGCCTGCCGCCCGCCGCCCGCACGCATACGTGCGTCACGCGAGCGCGAAGGCGCATGAAAGCCCTTCCCATAGATCAGGTGGCCGCCGCCGCCGCCGCCGCCCCCGGCCCACAATTTCATCAACCCCTTTCGGGCGCTGGAATACCAACGCTACAAGTTGCTCAAAAATCGCACCCGACGCGCGCCTCATTCCAGCACCCTTCAATCGCATGCGGCAGGCGGTGGGGGCGGCTGTTGGATTAGGTAGGTCGGAATTTTCCCGAAAGCGCACGACGCGCACAAGAAGTTCGGCGGCGGCCCCGCGGGCAATCGGATAACTCCCAAAACACCTGAAACGACGCCCACAATGGACCCATAATTAACCCATCAACTATGCACGAGGTAGCGCACGAGTGAGGTTATGTTCGGCGCGCGCCCAAAATGTCCGCCCTCCATCTGCGCGTTCGTATCGTGCGCGCACTTATTTCACCGCCAGATTAATGCGCTCCACGCTCGCAATGTTAATGTTGCATTTGCATTTGTTACGTCCAGCCGCCGCGCACAAGAGCGAAATGAATCAGCGCCTCGAAAGAAAGCGACAAAGAACCGCGGCGCTCAGATGCAACACGCGTCCGCAGGAAGGGGGCGCCGGGGAGGAGCGGGCGGCGGCGTGCGCCGGAACAGCCGTCCGCAAAAACAAGCGCGTCCCCTAAATTAATCCCGTCCATAAATTTCTCACACTCCGCCGCCGCGCGACGGCGAGACGCGCGCAAAAAGTGATAAATTCTTGCCGTTCTTATTGTTTACGCCGCCGCCGGACGCGGCGGCGGCTAATGCATGTGTGCATGCGCGCGGAAGCGCGCAAGAAGCGCGCGAAAAACGCGCGTCAACTAAGTGGATATAATGTGTTTGATTGGTTGCCCGGCTGGCGGCGGTGCGCGCTAGTGGAGCGCAGTGGGTTGCGGGCGCGCGCGCGCGATTGGGAATATTTATGATTGCCGAGTGCGCCTGCTGCGCCTCCTGACGACTCCAGAGTGCAGCGACGCACGATTGCGGCGATAAAAAGCGCGGTAACTCACGGCGGCGAAAGATATTAATCGTGCACGTGTGGTAAACGCGCGCGCGCTCCGTTTCGCACTAGTTCGGACCAGAGTTCGGTAGCGATTTTTGACTGCCCGCTTTCCACTCACAGATGTCGCTGCAGCATGGCGGGCGGCCCTTATCTGCGTGCTCGTGGCGCGCGCGCGTGTGTGAGATAGGGGGCTAATTACCCGCTGGACCGCGGTCGTCTTTAATCAATAGCTGCGCCACGGCGGCGGAGGCGGCGGAGGCGGCGGCTCGCACGCATCGCACGCAAAACGCGCCCGGCGCGCCCTCACACCAGCGCCTTCGACTCGGACGCCGCCGCCGCCGCCGTCGCTTCCAAGCGGTGCGTCCGGCACGACGCACACCGTTGAAGGCCGAAGGCTGCGGGCAGAGGGGCGGAAAGAGAGAAAGAGACAGAGAGAGAGACAGATATAGGGGTGGGGGGAGAGAGAGGCGGCGTGCGCGCTAACTTCATTTGCATGCCTGGAGCGCTCGCCCGCCAGAGTGGAATATTGGATAACCCGCCACCACCGCCGCCCCCGCCGCGCCTCGCCGGCCCCCAGCCGCCGCACATGCCCCGCACGCGTGTCTTGCCTTCGTCTCCGTCGGACGCACGCGGCGCGCAAGAAAAACTGACCGCCGGGTTACGCACTCGCGCTTTAAAGTCGCCGCTCCCCTCCGCCGCCGCCGCCGCCGCCTCCGCGACGGCTCGACGGTCCGGCGCAGGCCAGGACTGGACGCGCGCCAGCTAGCGAAGCGTCGCACGCACCCGAGTATGAATAATGGAACTGCTCGCCGCCACCCCCCAGCAGCCGCCCCCAGTCGTCGTCGGGCGGAAATCGGCCGCGTTGCGAATGTGCGCGCCTGGGCGTACTTGATTGATTTCATGGAAATTACCGTCGAGAGCACTCCCGGGGGGCGGCGGCGGCGGCGGCGGCGGCGGCGCACCTTTAAGAAGGTGCCGCCGTTTTGCGCCCTCGCATTCGAATGCGATGCTGATAGCCGCCGCGCGTAAGCAATCGGCAATACATTACGCGCGCAGCCCCAGAGGGTCGACGGCAACTCTCGGCGTACCTCGCGCGCCGCCCCCGCGCACACCTTCCGCGGCGGCCGCTTGATTTCCTAATCTAATCAGATGATGCTCGTGCGCGATGACGCCGGGCGCGCTGCGAAGGGCGTTTCGCAGCGCTCACTCACGCTTTTCGGGCGCTTTTAATAATTGAACCCTCTCCGCACTTCCGGCGGCGCAAAAACCGGGCCAATACCAACTTTCGCCTCCGCCACGCCGCGGAACTCGACGCGCGCAAGCATCATTGTCGCAAGGAGCGAGCTCGCTGGTTGCTCGGACCTGTTCGCAGCGAGACTTCCGCTTTTCCGGCTTTGCGACTGTCGGCGTTTCCACAGTGCGCACTCGCGCACCCGTCGCTAATTGCAATTTTCATGTCGCCGCCCTCCGCTCCCCTTCCGCAACGTCTCAAACCCTCTTTCAAATCGTCGCGCAGCGCTCAAACCACCACCCCAACCCCTTCGCCTTTGTGCCCCATTCGCCGGTCCCATTCGGCGCGCAACAAAAGCGCCGGTCAAGAGATCACCGCACCAACCACCTCGGAAGCAGTCCGTGCGGTCACGTCGAGGTTGAACTCTGCGTGTCGCGCGCGGACCGAGACATTGCGACCTTTGGCATTACGGAAATGCTTCTTACTTCCCGAACCCACCCCGCCGGGGGCCGAACCTGGGAACCCGGTCAAAAATCGCGCGTCGGCCACGGATTTAATTAAATCGTCATCTTTTATGCGCGCGCGCGCGAGAGTGGAGGCCAACGCCAGCGGTCATCCATCACGCAGCCACCGACCGCCGTCGCCCCCGTTGCCGCCCCCCACCGCCGCTCGGACGCAGCACAAAGATCCAGTCATTAATATCCACGCCGAAACCGAAACTTCGCGGCGCGGGCGGGCCGAGTTGACCCAAGGCGCGCTGCGCGCATTACCATGGCGCGCCGTCCGCGCCGCCGCCCCCCGGACAGTGTCCGGCAGAGTGTGGCCGCGCACGGCGTGGCACTTCATTAATAATTACTCCCCGGCATCGCCACGCAGCTTGCGCTTGCGAAGTTGCACTTCGCGCCGATCGATCACAATCGCTGCGAATCGCGCAATCAGACGAAGAGAGAGAGCGAGAGAGAGAGAGGGGTGGAAGACGCGTGATGGATCCGCTCCAGATTTAACGACGCCGCATTTGAATACACGCCGGAAAAATTCACACTCGTAAATCATTATCGACTCGCACGCATGTCGCGCACTCGCACGCACGCACCCCTTCGGGAGGCCAGCGCGGCGCAGCCCTTGCACTCGGCGATGCGATGGGGATTATTCCGATACGGGGCGACGCGCTGGGATGCTTCCGATCGCGGCTGCTGGCGGCGCAACCCTTCCTCCTATTGTCACGGAAATACGTTATCCTCCGTCGCAAAAACGCGCCGCGCCGCGGCCAACGGATTCCTCCACGCACCCTGAGAAAATGGGCAGAGAGAGGTGCGTAGCATCCCGAGCACCCAAGCATCCGGTTGTCTCTCCCAACGGCCGCGTTTGTTCTCGCACTCATTGCGCATCAGCTTTGCGCGACGTGCAAGTGTGTGTGCGGAGGTCCAGCGCGGGGTCTCGAGGGCCGCGTGCCCTTTTCGGCACGACACGCATATGATACTTAATTGCGGCTACCGATTGCGGGCCGGTCGCAGCTGATAACGCCGCCCGTGGCGGCGTTTAGGGTCCATTGGCACATTGAGAAGCCGTCGTTCGCGAATTGCAATTGCCGGTCAAATCCGTTCGGCCGCGGCGCGCAAAAAGCGAGCCCCATTTTTGCCCCCCACCCCTCACCGCGCCCGCGCCCGCGATTTTCGCGATGCCGCCGGAGCGCGCGCGTTTCGGCGCATTCGAATTTCCGCCTCGTCCAGTTCGAGATAAACGGCGCGAGCATGCGCGATAAATTAAGCGAACCGGAATCGTATGCGCCGCCACCCACCGGCTGCAGACGCCGCCGAAATTCGACCGCCTTGAAATTCGGCGCGCGCGGGGGCGGGGGCGGAGGGGGCGGGGGCGGTCGCCCGCCCCCTGCACACCAGGTCCGGCCGCCGCGCCACGTTTACCATCCGTGCAACTGCCGGCAGTATATTCCGGATGCGAGCGCGCGCCTCCCAGGAGGACTGTTTGCCTTCGTCGTGCAGAGGCAACCCACCGCCGCCGCCGCCGCCGCCGCCACCGCCACCGCGCACTGATTCGGAGCGAATGCATCGGCGAGGCGCGCACGCCTCGCGCGCCTTGATTGGGGACCTTCGGAGATGTTCGCGGCACGTATTTGTTAAGCAAATGCCCATTACACGCCGCCGCCGCTGCCGCCCCCCGCCGCGTCGGGCGGGAAGCTGCCCGCCCACGTCCGCACACAGTGGTCCCTCTCGCCGCGTCCCCCGGCCCCCTCCGCCGCCATCAGTCCCATCATGCAGCGTCGTCGTCGTCGCCGCCGCCGCCGCCGCCGAATTTAATTTCGCCGTGTGTTGTCCGAATAGGTTAAGTTCTATGCATGTAAATCCGGCCGTAAATGAATTACGCTCGCGGCGCGCCGGACGGCGCACAATTCCCGCTAACGAACTTCTACGATTCCGGATTTAAATGCGCCCGGTGTGCGCGCGCTGCGCACGTCCTTCCGGGCGCGCGGACGGCCGGACGGACGGATGCGCGCAACTTGGAATGCTTCGCGCGCGCAACAGCGCCCGCGCCCGTCCTGCCGCATTTCATCAGCGCAGCGCCCGCATTACTTATGCGGCGCGCCGGGCGACATTTGCGCAGCGCGCTAACCGCCGCCGCCGCCGCCGCCGCCCCACCGCGGTGCAACAGCGCGCAACTGCGCAACAATGACCCGCGCGCGGACGCCGGAGCATTTACATCTCGCGTCCAGCTCGCGCAATTCGCGCGCGCACGGCATGCAATTGCGCCGCGGCCACCGGCGCGCTCGTCGCACTCGTGTTTCAATCAGCAGCGCGGCGGCGGGGACGCTTTAATTCGCGCCGCACTCGGGCCTTGCAATTCGCCGCTCTTCGTACGCTGCGCCCGAGGGTTGCGGCGGGCGCCAAGCACCACCAATCGCCCAGATGCGTAATATAGGAGACTGCCGAGCACGGCAGCGCCAAGACGGCGGACGGCTACCGCGTAGGTGGGCAGCACGTTGCTCGGCAGCGGCCTGCGCGCCCCCGCTCCCCGCCCCCCTCCCCCCATTTGATTAGGGTGCGATTAAATGGCTGCAATTGTCGGCGCGCCTTCCTTCCATCCGGGCGGGCAGGAGGACGACGTCGCAGCGGGAGGAGAGCAAAAATGCAAAGCACAAAAGCGGCGCTGGGCGTCGCCAGCCGGAAGTGATTACAGGCGCCGGACGGCAGGTTCGCAAGCGCTGGTCGCCCTCTCCCCCCTTCCCCCCCCCTCCCGAGAACGCCGAGAGCATCTAATCACTAAGCGGCGGCGCTGCGACGTTAGAGAGGCCCCGCCGCCCCCGCCGCCCCCGCTGCCGCACCCGCCGTCGTCGTGTTTGTGCGTGCCCATCTCGCGTGTGTGTTCTTGAAGTGCTAAATTATGCATTAGCATATCTGTCCTGCACTTGGCAATTTCCGCCATACACTTTGAGCATATTCCACCCCTGCGCGCGCCGCCGCCCCCGAGCCAGCGCTCCGACACAAACCGCTCGCCGCCCAAGAGCGCCCATGTCCATAAAACGATTTCGCGCGCGAGTGTAGCGCTGCACGTGCGGGTGGAGCGCGAGCGATAAGTGCGCGCGAGTGTGTGCGCGTTGTGCAGAGTAGGGGGCGGCGGCGGTGGTGGCGGCGGCGGCGGCGGAGTGGCAAGGTGGGCGAACGCGTGGACGAAGCTGATGCTGATGCTGATGCGGATGCTGAGATACGCTCCGCGCGCGTACACTCCGGCCGGCCCTACATTACAGCCATTATCAGCTCGGAGGCGGCAGCCAGGCGACCATCCGCTCACCTCCCCTCTCTCGCTTCCTCTTAGCGCGCCGCCGCCGCTATGTATGCAAACGCTAAATACATATTCCGCTCTATTATTCAACAATCTTCGTCAAACATTCCGGCTGGCTGGCTGACGTAACCGAATTCGGGG
>JAAAKC020000005.1:253331-265080 GCA_010014765.2 Aenictocupidus jacobsonorum | reverse complement strand
ATCAGAAAATATGTTTACTGCGTTTCCTGCGCCTCTGTCGCAAATATTGAATGAATTCTCGCGCAATGTGTGTGCAATGAAGGCATTTGTTGAAGTGCCCGCTGCAAATAAAGCAGCCCGCCTCATCAAACGTGCTGCCAGCAGCGCCGAATGCGCCCATGTCACAAATATGGGTCGGCGTCTTGCAAAATGTTTTGACTTCGGGGCGCGCTGCACGTTGCACAAACATCGCGCGCGAGCTGCGCGGCGCGCCGCTCGAGGGCCGCACGATGAAGATACGGCCGCTCATGCGCGGAGCGGCAGCGGCAAACAGCACCCGATCGGCGGCCGGCAATCAGAGTAAATTGAACTCTTGGTTTATTAAACAAGTTGATAAGCGCGCGCACCGCCGGGGCCCGCTCGGGGAGGGCGCATTGTATGCAAATGGCCGGCGTGGCCGTCTCCGGTGGTTCAACAGCCGCCGAAAAGCGCGCGGGCCCGGAAACGGCCGGCGAAACGCAACACACTTCCGCAATGCGCGCAGGGGGCAGCGCCAACACGCCCGCGAGGCAAGCCGAACCAGGACAAAAGTCATCAGAAGTCGAGGCGGCCTTACGGACGTTGTGGACTTCACAATGGATGTGACTTCAGCGCGGGCTCCGTGACGCTGATGAAGCAAATGTAACGTGCGAACGCCGAGGCATTGTTCAACCGCCTTGCGAGCGCGCAGGCTCTTGCGCGATGCTAGGCAACTTGCCTGCGATTTCCTGCGATTGGGTGCATGCATGAGAACGCGCCGACGATGACATGACAGCCGGCGTTGCCGAAAACAGCGCGAGTTATTTAACGAGCGGCGCCAGCGCCTACGAAAAGAACTTGCATGCATGACGCTCCTTCAGCACCTCGTGCGGGGTGAACGGATGTGAGTGAACTACACCGCGGCCGTATGGCTTTCATCAATTCGCCAAACGTTCGTTTTCGATCGCCGCTGCGACGCGCGCGCATGCCCCGTACGTGAAACAGCGATTGGCATACGCTGAAGCCGTCGATCGGCTGCGTAACGATGCGAAATTGCTGCTGACAAAGTGCGAGCGCGGTGGCTTGCGCCATGCTTGTTTGCTGGCCAGCCCGTGTGCAACAACGCCGCGCCTGACCTTGAACCCCCTTTGGAGTCGCGGGGGTGGCCCGCTGCGGGCGCGCGCGGCGTAGCGCCGCAGTTGCGCGAGAAAATGGCTGCCGCCGCGGTCGCCACCATCGTCGCACCACGACCTACCCCTATGGGGTCGCGGGCACCCGACGGGGCGGCCACTCGGGCGGGATGGAGATGAGGAGCGTGGGAGCTGGGCCGAGCGCTTGCAGCGTGCTTGCGCGCGGTGTTTACATCTGAGCGTGCACTCACCATGATACGCTGTCGTGCGGCCGAGGCGTCCAGAGACTCCGGATGGTTCGCGATGGTATATCCACTAGCACTGCGGCGATAACGCACCACGGCCCGAGCAGCGCCGTTGGTTCTCTTCGCTCGGCGCGCGCTCGCCTTTTGTTTTGCTCGCGCTGGCGGCGTTGCGCGTATTTTTAGCTGCGGCGAGCGGCTGCGCTCGGTGTGTGCCGTTGTTTACGCGCGCGCCCGCATCGCGCTGCGCGCTGCCACCGCGCGGGCAGCGCCTGGACGCACACCTCGGGGGTTGAGGACGGCACAGGCTCACCACTCGCCACGCACGCACGTCCACACACGGCGCACCGATAGTGTTCTTGCAGACGCGTGCCGCGCGCTGCCGCCGCCGTCGCCGTCGTCGTCGTCGTCGCTGCTGTCCTCGCGGGGCCGCGTCACCGTCTGCACTGCGCGCTGGCCGGCCGACGTGCGGTGCGTTATAATTGCTGGTGCGTTCAGCGGCGAGGACGCCTCGCGCTGTCTCGACACGCAGCCTGAGCCGATACCTCGGTTGCCCTGCCTGCGTACGTGCGTTACAAGCGGGCGCCGCGAAAACCGTCTCACAGCTCGGCTCACGGCTGTCGCTGCCGAGTCGGACCCAGCCGGACCGTCGCGCCGCGCGTCGATTGCACTATCGCCCGCTTTGCGAGGCGGATGCGACAGCAGCGCTGCAATCGCCTACAGCGCTCTGCAGAGTGCGCACCGGTGCCATCTATCAGTCACGCATCCTCACTTACACTTGGCATACAAACCACGTTTACCGCGGTGAACAGCATTGACCGATTGTCCAAAACCGCACAATTAGTGCTGTAAAATTTCGCCGGTTGAATGCCGACACTTCCCAACCTTGCATACGTTCGCAGTTTTATCTAAACATGTACACGATGTTTCAGTGAGGCCAAAGAAACGACTTTATTTAATTCGACAGTTTCATGATCTCGGGAGGTAGTCTGGGGAGCCTACGCTTTCGATTCTTAACTGTTTCGCACGAGTTCAAACGAACTCCACACATCAAGCACCACCCACTAATGCGCACCGTAGAAATCGACGCACGCGCACACCGGCTCACATGATTGTTCTAAGTAAAAAACTTAATATTTATTGGACATTAACTGAAAAACATCCTAAAGTAATACAAAGTAATTGTTATTCCACCATAAATATTATGATAATGATGATAAAACTGCTAATATAACCTACTGGCAGTATATGATAGTGTTGTTTCATCTTCCGCACAAGCATTCACATTCGCATCATCCACAGCGTGCGCGCGCTCTGCGACTCGTCAAAGAGTGTGCGCCAAAGAGCAAAAACGACAACAACGGCGGGCGAGCTAATTCAACAACAATTTGCGCTTGCCCACTGCATGCCGCACGCACACCGTCCCCTCGCTCGCACGCACGCGCGCACGCACGCCACGCAGCACGGAACAAACGCATGCGAAATTATGACCGGACAGAGTTACAATCATCCACTCTACGCTTCGCCAGCATGCACACGCTTATGAAGTCAACTTAAGACCAATGTAATATGTATTATATATGTGTGTTATGCATATAAGATACATATGTATTATACACATATGTGTGGCTTATGTAGATGTGGCGGGGTAAATGGGCATCAGCATGTGGTATGCGCGGTGTAGGAAACGTAAACGGTACGCTTAAATTAGGTACAGTTAAATGTTAAATTTAAAGTTTGCATCACATAATCATCGCATCAGTTTCACGCTCCATCTTTACATAGTTAAAATCGCATTTTATCACAAAAAATCACATCATGAATCATTACACTTAGCAAATTATTTAATAGTTAAACCTATACACATCTCAGCGCAAGAGCTGGCGAGGAGAGAGGGGAGAGAGAGATAGAGATAGAGAGAAACAGAGAGGGGGAGAGCGAAATCCAGCACAAGTGAGCGTGAGAAAAACAGACGTGCGTAGGGGGCGGGGCACGGTACTACGGGTAGTTGCCCGCGCGGGTGAAACCAGTGAACGATGCAAACGAAATTCAACGCAAATCGCATTCATGCGCGCCTCATGCGTACGCTGTCTGCCGACATCGCATTCGTGTGGGCTCATATCATCCCCATGTTCAGAGCGGTGCACATCAGTATCAGCGCCGGTACAAAATTAGATATCTTCATATTTCGCGTCTTCTCTGTTTTCTTCGCTTGCTTGCGGTGGCAAGCGCTTGCATCATGCTAGCTGCTCGCGCGTTGCAAATGTAATGTTGCGCCGCACCGTCGTGTCGCTCCACGTGCGGACGTTTAATTCTAGTATAAACTTTTACTTTGTTTTGCGTGTGAGAATAGAGCTTTGATAACTTTGACTTGCCTTCGCTTTCGCGCCAACCGTTCGCCTCGCACCCGCTCTGCGTCAATAGCGTCAACATCTCAATATATAAGTTTCGATTAACACAGTCTCATACCACAGTTTGTTACATTCGCGTTTTGCTGCCACCATGTGTTGCACGCGCACATCGTCACGGCGTCGCAAGCCGCCGCTACATTTATTTACAAGTCGCCACCGAGGCCGCCATCGACGTGGACGCGCGGCGCTCTTAACTTAGACGGCTAAATGCCTCTGATTGTTCCGCGCCCGCACCGCCATGTCGTCGCTTTCCATCGTCGCCAGCCGCCCGCTGTGCGGCTGCTCGCTGCGTCGCTCCGCTGGGGGTGCGCAGATAACGTGAGTGGTGTTGGCGTGTGGTGTGTGTGTGCCCGATGCAACAGCAGCAATCGCATTCGTGCGCGCGCCCAAATACGCAGAGATTAAGGTGCTTCACCGCATTCACGCAATGATTATCGTGTTATCCATGTTAAGTAATTACGATGCCAGCCGTACAGCATCTGACCGCAGAGATTGCCCTCGGTGGGCCGGCGCTGGGCGTGAGATCACTCTCGGCGATGCTGGCGAGGACGCCGGCGCCGCCGTGCCGAGGACAGGCGTGCTGGTTTCGCGTATCATTCCCATCCGTTCTCCTTGATCATATGCGCCAGCTCGATAATGAATTTGCCTTCCTTGTACTTTTGGCTTGATTCGAACGCGTGCTCCTGCAAAACAGCCATGTGGCAATGTTAGGCATCCTGAGGAAAGCACCGAACAATTCATGAATTGATTCCCGCAGCACCACAACCATGGCTCCCAACGCCCCATCCAATTGTTATTGTTGATGAAACACATTCCACTTACGTATTTCCAACCTAAGGTCGTCTTGCAGCATTCGCAGTAAATATCGGCCACGGCATGAAGGCCGGTGAGCAGGACGCGCTCCTCGGCAGGACCGCAGCCCACGTTTACCCTGCACGGCCCAGAATGAAGCCACCGAAAAAGGAACACAGTGAGTGCGTGCATATCTAGCGGCCGGCCAGTACCTGCTGGCAGACTGTGCCATACTTACACCGAATTAAAGAGATACGCTCGGCCTTGACTGCCTTGGAATGACTACAACAGACAGGACAAAAAAGATGGCCGTCAGTGGGTAGGGTGGGGGGCAGTAAGTGACCACACTTACTTTGGATATCAGCTCGTCGTGGTTGGCGAGATGAGCCCGGCAGTGGATGCACGAGTAGGTGCGATGGCATTGCGGGAGGTAGGCCTGGAACGTCTTCACCATTGTTGTGGCCGCGACGGCAGGCCATGCGTTCTCGTCACACCTGCGGGCAGGGCAGAGAGCCGAATGAAAGCATGGGTCATGTTATTGTATCACCGCGTCACCAACGGCTTCCAGTGCTCCAGCGGCGCGCGTATCAAGTGATTGCCATTGTGGGCCCTTTCCACGAAAAGTGCGCGCGGAGCGGGCGCTGGAGATGCGCCGGGTGACGTGGCGGCGGCGGCGGCGGCGGCGGTGCTGAATTAGTAACGCGGGTCGGGGCGAATCGAATCGAGGCGCAGGCGGAAAGAAAGGGGTCGGCGAGACGAAATAATGACAGGCTGCGCCGCCGGCTGCTCGTGTATTATTTACGCTGATCAGTAGGCGGACAATACGACAGAGGTGCCGCCGACTGGCCGCCGCCGTAACGCATGCGAATGCAACGGGGTCCTGCATGCGGGGCTGGCGGGCGGCGACCGGAAGCAATTGCGATCGGTCATGCGCGGGGCGCTTCGAAACGGCACCCGCGTCAAACACTCGTCAAACAGTGGATCTCGGCCGTGCATCGATTTGAAAAATGAGAAAGCCCACCGAGCGCGCCGCAGCGCGGCGGTGAGGTCGGCGAGGACGGCGGCAGCGCCAGCGCTTATCTTTTCCGGTATTGTTTTATTTAATTCAGCAACCGATTGCGGGCGGGCGGCATACGTGACTAGTCGCACATGCATTATTCTAATCTACCGCACGAACTGCAGCGTCGTCGTGCATCGCCTCACTCGTTTACGCGCTGCACCTGGTTGTAAACGGAGAAAGCCCCGGCCGGGCCGTTCGTCGTCGTTACTGATTGTAAACTGCTTCAATGCTCGCAATAAAGTGCTGGCTGGGGCTGGGGCACTTCTTCTCCGAACGGACTACCTCTATTTCTCTGCGGTCTTCTAGGAAGCGGCGGGCAGCCAGTTATTCAGAAAGGTCCATTACATGCGCCGGCACCACGCAGGACCATCAACGAGTCTACAATGTAACAAAGCCGAAAACGCCAATCCCATTGTGAGCTGATTCGACGCACAACGCCGGCGTGGCGCGCGCTGGCGATTATTCCATCGAAGTGTATGCAAATTGTTAGCGCTCTGCGACGCAGCCAACGGCTGGGAAGTGTTTACTCGTCCATTATCATCTGCATCAATCAAGGATATCAGCGCGGCGCGCGCGTTCGTTATTTGTCGCGGCGATCAGCTGTTGGCGAGGCCGCGCGCGCGGCGCTTTATCGGCCGGCGCGTGCAAATCGCACGCAGGCCGACCGACAACGCGAACGTGTCGCGACCCGCTAGCCTCTAACGCGCTTTCGACAGCGGCGGCCGCCACCGCGGCGTCCGTTGCGTTTTTCCCTCGCCTGCGCACCTGCACGCAAATCGATACTATAGACGGGCGACTTGACACAGTGCAATCGCCTGGATGGCAACTAATAGCGAACAGAAATTGCCGTCGAGCCCAGATACGGACGCTGGCACTGGTGACGCGCGCCGTTTTCGCCATAGCGCGCAAGTGCATTTCCTAACTGACCGCCGACGCTCAGCGGCGCAGTTGCCGACTGCTGCCGGCTGGCGGCCGCCGAAGCAACCATTTTCTTGCGCGCGAAGCGCGCGTCGCCCTTTGTTTGCTCCTTCCCGCGACGCCGGCCGCAGCAGCGCCCCCCTCCCCCCGCCGCCGCCACCGCTCACACGACGAGCGAATGTTTTCGTCCGCGCGCGCTCTACGCCAACAATTTCAGGATTAGAACGTGAAGGACGCGGCTGCGAAGTGCGCACCGCCGCCGACGAAAACATAGGTGCGGCGTAGAAAACTTATTTGCTCTGCGCTGCCGCGCGCACTCACTTCCTATCGCCTCGACGACGGCGCGGCGCGCACGTTGCCGGCGCTGCGGTGGAGGCGGGGCTGCGCATCGTATCATTATCCTTATCCTTATCGCGCGGATAGTTTTTGCGGCGCGCGCTGCGCCGCACTTTGCCTGCCAATCACTTCAGGCGGCGCGTGGATGCCGTTGTTATTTAACGCGTTATCAAATCCTCATGCCAGGGGGCCGGGCGGACGCGACAATCAGTCCGCACTGTGCGTGTATTTATGTACGTATGAACAATGCACCTTCTTGAGTAGGCGAACCCGCGCCGCTAGGTTGTTAGTTCGCGTGGCAAACGCGCATCGCGCCAGCGGCGCATCAAAAATAGGCCCGCCGCGCTTATCATTATCATATCGCGCTCCGATTGTGGGATTATTAATAACACGCGACGCAACCGGCGCACGAATCCGCCGTATGCTCACATTCATGCGGGACGCGTGCGCAATGCAGCCGCCGCGCGCGGTTATCGCGCAAAACACTGACGCGTTTTTCATTTCTGCGCTGCGCAATGTTTTTGTCGCGCATTTCATGCGGAAGCAGCGCCAGCAATCTCATTTCGGTGGTTTCCACTAACTTATGCGGAGTTGTGTTGCAATGAGTTGCGTCGTGTAGTTCGTGGATGCGTTCCGAGGGCGGCTCATGCGTGGAAAGCGCAGCTATCTGGGGCCAATTGATGGCGTCGTCGATGACATTTAGCCGGCGTTTGACAAAGAAAAAACATCATTGATTTAACTTATGGAAATATTTACGTATACGTGATTAATGCAATCAGATGATTTGAATTTCTTTATGACACGCACATTTTGGCGACGTATTGCAAGAATCTCTTGCAAGGCGGCGCAGCAAATTTGAGTAGATCGTAGTAGAACACATGTTTATCTCGTAGCAACAGTTTCAAATCAAGATAACCGTTTCCGCAGGACTTCTGTAAGGTTGACACCCACAAAGTAAAGGCAGAATTGCACATTTTTATTACATTTCGTACCTAAAATTGCGAGCGTGGTGCAGCCGAGTGCAGTATTCATTGCCAAGACACTAATTGACAAACAAAACCAAATATTTTGTGCAGTCAAAGTCTCTTGAACTATAATATATACCCGCAGGTATCCAGGGGGGCCGATGAGCTACAGTTTCCCAGCGCTGGCCTAATGATGAAGTCGTTACACACCACGCCGCCAGTCATAATAAGTGCCGCAAAAAGTTTGACCGCCATAAAAAGCCTGGCGCCTCGTGAAAGCACAAGCCTATGACCGGGCCACATCTGAAATTCTGTTTTTGTCTTTCACCGGCGTGCATTACTGAGCTGCCACCATCGACAGACAAACTTTACAAATCTGCCACGGATTGTGAGCACTGTGAGAGCGGTTGGACGATTGAACCATTTGCGTCGATCCTGCATGAATGCACTGCAGCGCAGCAACGTTTGCAGCCGAGAATAACGCGCTGAATTTATTAATACCGTACACAGTGGCATCCTTGAGCTGATTAAGCAGTAAATAGCGTGAGTTACACCCGGCATTCTAAATTTAAAATTCAAATTTGGCCGCCTCAACAAAACGTTGAACTCTCGTGTTATTCCGCGCCGATGCGTTGGGAATCGGCACGCGCATCCAGCGCAACGTGCGAGCCAGGCGCGCGTAGTGTAACGCCATGTTGAGTGCGGCGCTTTTGAGCCTATTATCGAGTTTCTGTTTCGGGCGCGCGTCCCCGCGCGGCGTACGCGCGCATGTGTATCAAGTTCACGGAGAGGGAATTATCAATGTCAAGCGCTGAACTTTATTTTTCTGTCGCACATCCGCACACATGCGCGGCCGCTGCGGGCGCTGCGTGCGGCGCGTCGCGCACATCGCGAGCGCGGCGCGTCGAATTTGAAGCAGCGCGCGCTCGCAACAAGTGCCTCGCGCAGAGAGAGAGGTTGCTGAACCGCGCCGCGCAAGACCGCCAGCGCTGCGCCGGCCGCTTCGAGCGCGCGCTCGCAGCGTCATTGGGTTATCTTCTTCTCCTGGAGTGCATGGCCGAGGGGGTTGCCCGGCGTGCGGCGCGCGCGCGGCGCTGGTCTGCTCCCCCGAAGTGCTCTCCCCAAGAATCATGCATGACGCTTTGGCAAGCAATGGATTTGAGCGCAGCGCGCTCGCAAACGCAAACTCTGACTGCTCCGCAAACTGTTTCCGAGTGAATCGCATTGATTTGATTGCTTATTACCATTGCAATTGAAGGGGCAATTGCGCTATTGCGCTGCGGTGGCTTCCGCCGACGTCGATGCGCAGGATCCTTGCGAGTTAAAAATACCGGCGCACGCCGCGGCTTTTGCTTACAGGACGTCGCGCAGCGTGGCGGTATTTTCGGTGACTGTGTGCCAATGTGCAATCTGCAATACATGCATTATGCGTTGCTAATTCATGCGAGCAGGGGTGTGCTGGGCGCAACCCGTTGGCTTTCTCCGTCCGCCCTGTTGCCCGACTTACGCTTGACATTGATTGTAAGATGTAATAGACACCGTGAAGATGCCGCCAGTAATCAGTCATCGCCATCTCATGATGGCCGCCGTTTACATCAAAGATTAGATTACGCGATGCACACAAAACCACGGGCCAGCGTGCACGCAGGACGCAGAAGAGCAACGATAACAGCGCGCTGGATTTGCAACGCACATGAGGGCGGGAAGCGAAGGGAGCGAGATTTGATCTGGCGCGGCCGCGCGACGGCGGTCCGGCGGTAGGGGACTGCAAGCGAACGCAGGGTGAGAAACAGCCGCGCCGGTCCGGCCATTCATAAACTGGGAGCCGGAGCCGGAATCTCCTCGCACGGTCGGTCTGCGTTCGCCGCAGACGAGTTTTTCTATTCCGCGCTCAGGCTTCGGCCACTAGCGCATCGGCAGGTCTGCGCGCCGTCCGTGCCGCCGCTGCGAGGTCAACAGACTCGCCAGGGAGAGCGCCGCGGCGAGGGGGGCCGCCAGCGACGCGCCGCGCAGTCAGCTGGTCCACCACCGCGTGCTCCTTGCCGCCGCAGAGCGCTCAAAACACGGCGTGTGGGGGGACGCTGCGAGGGGTAATTGTGGGCGGAATGGCAACGACCAAGCGAATTCGGCCGCAATTCGCTAGCGTTGATGCGTTGTGAAGCGGCGGTGTTGGAGCGTATTTACGCTGCGTGCTCGGCGGGCGACGAAAGGCAGAAAGGCGGAAAGCGCCGAGAACGCGCCGAGCTGGCTCTGGCGTGGAAGCGGAGGCTTGACGCCGGAGGCTAGTGTGGCTGCCGGAGAGCGGAGGCCAGCGGCGGCTGGATTGACAGTATCGACTGGCGACGCACGCGCTCGCGCGCCGACGGAAATAACACACAACAGCTGACTGCCATAACAAAGAGCCGCGCGCGCTCGACGAATCAATGGCGAAGACGCGGCCTGCGCGACGGGCGCTTTGTTCGCGGCCTGCGACGCCGTGGCTGTGTCTGCAGCCGCAGCAACAGTCGCCGCTGTTCTCAGTGCATGCTTGTTCCGATTTCGATCGCGCTCCGCAAATTGATCGGGATCAACTCGAGCGCTGCGCGGGCGCTGCTGCCCCGCGCGGCCACTACGTACGACGACGGCGGTCGCGGCGGCGGCGGCGGCGGCGATGGCGGAACAAAGCGCTCGCGGCGTGCGCGCCCGCATTTACGCCATCCTCGTCGCATCTATTGCGCCGGCAGCGCGCAGTAACACTTACCTTGGTTAACATTCGTGCGCTGTCCTGATGTCAAACGGCGGCGTTATCCTGGGGGCGCTCGGAGGTGGCACTCCGTCCGTGGGGGCGCGCGCACTTCCGACGCGAGGGGGCTCTGCGGCACGGCGCGGACGACGGGCGGCGAGTTCACCCCGGATGCGAGCGGCGGCAGCGATGGCGACGAGGCGCTGCGTGTCTCCGCTGCGCTGTTGGGCTGTCGAATACGCAGCAAGTGCACGCGCGGTCGGAAGCGTATGCTGCGAAATCGACGCGCTGGGCTGCGCGGCTGCCAGCTGCCAGAAGCGTGCGCTGGCTGAGACTGGCTGCGACTGGCTGCTCCGCGCTGCACTCTCCGGCTGCCGCTTGGCCGCGTGCTGCGCAGCTCGACGCTGAGCGGCGCCACTTGCCGCGGGCCTGCCGCGCGCTGCGAGCGCAACGCGGCGGCTCGGCGCCGCACGAGCGGGTTGTTTACCTCTCGTCGCATGGCCATTTTGCGAATGCGGCGCTGATTCACCACCGAGCATTCGATCAGGTCCTTTGTTTCTCCTTCTTCCCCACTGCCCAACAGGACAGCTAAGAACCTTGACATTTAGCATTCTATGAAACACGTAAGTGAAGTGTAGGTGAAACCATTTGACAACGCGCGTTTTACTGCGCAGGCCCACAGTTAGAGGTGAGATTTTGTTGGGCATAACTATTTTCACGTTGAAGGTATATAGTATAACATAAATAATGGTAGCACTGTTATAAAGAAAGCAGTAACGTTTTACTCTTCTCCAGAACCATCACCGGTCTCTTATTGCGTGCGTGCTTTGCGAAGATTTCGAACTGACGACGCAAGCATATGTAACACACCGTACAGACACCTACAGCGACTAACATGGTGCACACAAAGCAAAATGGGCGGCCGAACGCCTCTTTTTTATGTCCATTTCGAAGATGGAATTTTCTATATCGCCCTCTTCATGCTATCGTGGCGAACTTACGACGCGCTTTTCCCAGCTGGAATCCGAACCCAGGCTGGTGGCACAGGAGCTCACCCCTAGTCACTGCATCAAAGCGAGCCGCACGCATTGCCAAATGCGTGCTAATTATCGGCTCTGAGCAGCAACGTTCAAAGTCATTTTGGAAGCCCGCACGAAGGACCTGCAGGGACCACAT
>JAAAKC020000005.1:213302-225795 GCA_010014765.2 Aenictocupidus jacobsonorum | reverse complement strand
ATAAGAATTAACGTAGATTCTAATGTTAACAGGTTTAGTAGCAAAAATAGTTCATTTCATAGAGTTTGTACATTTCCAATGTATTCGTGGATGGAAGCCTTAATGTTCTTTCTATCAAAGTCAAATTTCAAACAGTGGGAGCAAAGAAATTTTCGTTTGCTATGAGGTTTGAACGTAGATTCTATCGTTATCGAGTTCAGCCGGAAAAAAATAGTTAATTTTCTTGTTGTAAAGATTATCTTCGTCTAGCCCAGATTTCATCGCTCATTTGCGACAACTACTGCGAATGCGCGGCTGCTGGGCTAAGTGGAAAAATTGTTTACGAAGCGCCATAGAAAAACGCAATTTGCACCGCAGCAAAACCAGCGCATCACGCCGCCGCACGGCGGCGCTGACTTATGAAACGATCCGCGAAAGCGTGCGTCTTCGCTCCACATCAAACGAGATCTTACACTGTCTCAAGCAACACACGAAGATGGTGCTGGTTGGGTGGGGTGGGGAGGGGGGCACACGCGCACACTGGCACGACCAGCGAGAGGAAACATCGATCTCAAGCGCAACAACACCCAGAGGCGCGCGCGCAATATAAAACACGGCGCGCGCGCACGAAGTGAGTGAGCGGGCCAGCGAACAGCGATTGCACAACGGGCGACGATAATAGTAATAGTTGATCAGCATGTTTTTGCCCACCAAACACACAATCAGTCACACAATTATCATACCAGTTGCGTTATTGTTATTATTTGCTGACGTGCAAGGCGAAGGAACTGTGTCGACGATTATGTTAACAACCGTTTGATCTGTAATCAAAGCAAACGCACCCAACTCAAGAATTCTCCAATGGCATACAAACTGCAATTATGTACAATTCACCACACAGCTGCATGTTAATGGCCGCGGCGACGGCTGCGTCGGCCAGCCGTGCCGCCGCCGATAGACGGAATACACACGACAGCGTCGCCTTGATTCACAATCAAAACATTCCCAGCCGGATTTATTTTCGTCTCTTCGCTGCGAAAATATCACATCGCACCGGTAGCGCGGCTGCGGGGACGCCACGCGCGCGCGCTTGTCTGGACGTCTGCGCCGAGAGGGCACGAGCTATGTGCTCTTTACCGCCGCACGCGCTTGATTTAGCCGCGCCCGGTGTCGAACTCTAATTCGAGTGCGTCGCTCGCATTTACGCATCGCGCGGCGCCAACGCCGCCGCCCGGTTCACACGTATCGTTTGGGGCTTCCCTCTTACAATGAGAAATCATGCTAGCGAATTCTTGAATATGGCATGCATGAGTCCGCACTCCGTTGCGGAGAAATCAAGCGACGAGAAGGTAAACAAACAGCAAAAGGATTTTGCATTAGTTTATTCTTACTGAGAGGGGGAGGAAATGCAATTAGCCACTGGCAAGGATGACGTTGCTAACGATGCGAATGAGAGAAAATTCCCAAACAACAGCGTGTCAAATGCGACGGCGCTCGGCGCGAGGCAACGCACGCACTTCACGGCATCGGAAACTGCCACCTCGAAATCCGTTTCCAAATTCAAAAAGCCAACCGCGAGAGAAATGGCTCCACGCCGCTAGAAGAATTTCTACCGTTTGAAATATTTCGTCATTATTTTTCATTATCGCGCTTGCTCAGAGGGGGACAGGAAAAGCTATTAGCCACTGGCAAGCACTAGCGGCATTGCCCAAACAACGTGTCAAATGCGACGGCGCTTAATAAAGCGTCGAATCAAACGATTTTCCCAATTCCCTACGCGCCAATCATTAATTCAAACGCACGTCGGTGTTTATGGTACCGTATTGTATGGCCAATCTGACTGTAATATTTTATTGCCCGATTGTTCGGTCATTCTGATCGTCATTATATTCCATTATTGCGCTAACGCCCGCACGTGGCAGTTAATGCGATAATTTATCGCGCGATTGTTTCGGGTACAATAATTGAGCCGTTGCGGTGGCTGGGACATATTTACCTTGCTGGTAAGATGGCACCGGCTTGGCGGTGCCGCCGCCGAAGGGCATTGGTTGGCGGCGGGGCATGTTCTTCGGCTTGGACGCTTCGTCCGCCGAGCTGGAGCGGTTGCGGAATTCCTCGCGACTTCCGCTTGAATTCATCGTGCTATAACGCAATATTTGATCTTAGCGAACATTTCAATTGTTTGCCTCGTTGGCACGTACTTGAAAACAGTCTGGTAGATGTTGGATGCGATGTGGGAGTCCTCGGCTTCCATCCAGATCTCGCCAGCGCCGATCACGCTGGACCTTCCCGCCTAGAATCGGAAGTGAACAGGCAACATTAGACCATCAGTGGCACATTGGGGGAGTTGTTACTACCTCAAGGTAGAAGTAGTTCTTAAGACAGCCACAACTCCGTATCAGCGAGAGCGGAAAGTCGGTCTGTGTGACACCATTCTCCTCCTGCTTGATGAGGCTGAGAGTCTTGTCGGTAAGGCAGAGGCGATGGGTGAGCACCAGCTCGGAGGTGGTCTTGTATCCGGGCACCATTGTCGAGATGCCGCGATTCAGTAATTGCACTTGCCAAGTGTGCTCTGCAAAACAAGCCAAAAGGCGCACACCCTTCGATCAGCATTTTAAACGCACCAAGTGGAACTGAAGTGTAATAGAACACAAACAGCTCTCGGCGTGGACATAGTAGTTCAACTCGCCGTGAAGATCGCATGTGTCAGTGCAATCGAAAATTGCGCCAGCACCACTGACGCACAAGCGCGAACAATGCCAGCCGAACGCGCCCCGACGGGCAATTCATCACGATCAATATTATCATCATCATTACGACCGATATTGTTAGTTGGTTCACTTATGTGAAATTGGTATGCGGCGTGCCATTTAAACGCGCGGCTTACTCATTAATGAAACGCAACGACGCTGCCGCTGCTGCCCCAGCGCTCCTTGGCGCTGCTGCCAGCTCCAGCTGAAGTAGCAGCTGGAGTCGGCGAGACAAATACGCTCATTTCAGCGTTATCATCATTACATTATATTATCCTGGCCGAGCGTACGGCGGCGTAACCGTTTTCTCTCAGTTTCGTCGCTGGCGCTGCGCGAGTCTGCGGTTGTTCGGCGCTGTTGTCACGCGAAACAAGTGCGATGCATAGAATTTTGTTTGTCGCTCGCACACACGGCCGCGCTCGCGAGCATACAAGCAAACACAAGGGGGCGGGATGCGCGAGCAGCGAAGTAGGTGCGTGCGCGCGCAACCTTTGCGAGCTGGATGCGAGAAAATCTAACAATAAGCGATGGCACCGTCGCATTCGTTCTTGCTGCATTTCGCAGGATTGCGCGCTCCGATCGATCGCGGGGCGATTTGTTCGCGGAAGCGCCAGCGGTTACAAAACGACGAGCCATGAGTCGCGAGCGGAAAAGCCCGTATGGCTACATTCACAACCGAACCTCGAATTCGGCATTACTAGTTATCGTCACATTTTTAGGTTATGTGCGCACGTTGGAAGTAGTGCACCCATTGTGCACCAATTTGAGATTGGCTGCACTCATGTTGCGATCCACGACTTCGCCTCCGAAGTGAGATTATGTCAAAAGTCGACAAAGTGCACAAATCTCGCATTCCGTGCGGCAATGGAAACGTGCCTTTACGCAGCGGCGCGCGCTGCCCGCGGTGTTATGTTCTTGCAACGCTAAAAATACCCACGCTGCCGCGCACTCGCCACACATGCTCGTTGGACGACCACCGTCGCACACAGGCGCACAGCGCCGCCAATCACAATAGTCCACTGCCATTTTATTAGCGGCTGCGCGTAAACGGAACTCGCGCCGCGACAAACAAACCGATCTCCTACAATAAAAACAACTTTTTCTCGGCCGCGCGCCCGCTCTCTCCGCGCGGACGGCGCGCTGCGAGTTTTTAATCGATTCCAACGCAGCAAACACGACAATTTACAAGCGGGCGAAGCAAAGCCACGCGCCGCCTCGCTACACAACCGCCCGCATCCCGCCGAATCTCCGCGCGGGAGCAACGCAACAGCGCCAAGGAGCTGCAAACGCCGCCCCGCCAGTGACGACGAACAAAGCCAGTTACGTAATCGTGTTGCGTACTCCGCGCCTACGGCGAGATAACGACGCCGCGCCGTCGCGCCGAAAGAATGCGTCGCATTTAATTTACGAACCGCTAATCGGCGGGCACGTGCGACGAGAACAATCCGGCGCCTGCAGCTGGATACCCCGGCCGCCGGGCAGCGCGCGCCGCCGCTCGGGGGCGACGTCGGATGTTATTAAGCGAGCGCCGGGCTATTTTCAGTCGGAGCGCGTTTTTTCATTAGGTGGAAATGTCACAGAAAATAGCGAGCGGCAAGAGCGTGCGCGCGGGTTCCACGGCATTATGCGCGCTATTACAATAGCGGCGCGAGCGTCTATATTTAGATTTAAAATAAGTAAGAGTTGTTTTCATGCGGCGCGCCGAGATGCGGGACGCCGAGATGCGGGGCTTCAAGGGAAACACAAATAAGCGTGCGTGCGTGTGTGTGTGTGCGTGGTGCCCGCGAGCATTTTTCCGATTCTCGCCTCGCGCGCGCAAACAACGTCCGACTGCGCGCCGCAGCGTCGCCGTCGTCGGGTGCCGGCAGCGGCGGGCTCTCCAGCCCAGCGCCCCGGCCGCGCATGCGCACGCGCTCCCGCGCGAAAGCCGAGACGCCGGCCGTGCTAACCTAAAATAATTCCAACGCGCTATGTCAAGGCGGCCATAAACACACGCGCACGCACGCAAATCACGCGCGAGCGACGTGCGGCGGACGAAAACAAAATTCGCGCAATCTTGATGTTCAATCGGCGCGCATTGCCAGCAGGAACCGCAGCGGCGGCCGTGGCGCAGCTGAGTGGTTGCAAGTGGCGTGTTGGATTACTTCAGTTACCTCACGCGCCGCCGTTTCGAGGATTTTATTTCACTGGCTCCGCGAATCGCCGCAGCGGCCCGAAATAGAACGCGTGAGAAATCGCGGCGGCGCATGCTGCGTGTGGCCGCCGGCGGCGCGCCACACACACGCACGCAGCACACGTACAGGTGGTGGCGGCCAGTACAACGCGCTGCCACGCTCGAAACGTGCGCGCGCGCGCGCCGAGATAAGGCGCGAAGGCAGGAGGAAGGAAAAGCGCGATTCGGAGATGGCGCGATCAGCTAGCGCGCGCGTGTCCGAGCGGCGCGAGGCCGGCGCTGCGGATCACTTTTGCCCACTCAAGCGTCGCAAAAACGCAGCTGCATCCAGCGCGCCTCGCGAAAACGACGGCGCGAGATTAAGCCGGCGCGTCGCAATTCGTCGTCTGCCGGGCCGCGCCGCTGCGAACGCAAGCCGCGCAGGCGCACGCCAGGTTCGGGACGACATCCTGTTTTGCACCACAGCACGCGCTTATCAATCAGGCGCTTATCGCGAGCGCGCCCGCCGCGATCGTCGACGGCGCGGGCAGTGCGCGGCGCGGCTTATCTCGCCGGAATGACAAACACTTTTCGGCGCGAGATTGGCTCATCTCACAAACAAAATCACGCCGCAAGCATGCACGCCTGGGAAGCTGTGATGGCATGCGCTGCGACGCCCACGCTCGCTTGCTGCGTGCCCCGCGGCGCCGGAAACCGATCTGGGCACGCCGATCGCCAAATACGGCAGGCGGCACCGGCCGGCCAGCGTGGCGGCTGGCGCGCCGCAATGAAAGGTGATTTTCTTACAGGCACCCGACCATTGCGGGTGCCGATTGCGCAGGCATGGAGCGCCGAAGTGCAATACCCGCTGCGTGTGCACGCGCAGGAATACCGCGAGCGTAACGCAACATTGATGAATCAACGGCGAAGAATGTTGTTGCGACAAAAATCGCCGGCCGGGACGCCGAGGCAGCGCTCTGTTCGGCGGCTCGTATCGCAGGCGCCTTCGTGCGCTTATTGTTTGGACGCCGGCGGTGGTAGATACGATAAAATGAGATTATTTAAAAAACATACACATGCTTATTATCGGCTGTTGTGCGTGGCGCGCTCGGGTTCGCGCGCACGTGTTTGCGGATGCTTGATGCGCGCCATATGGCTGCACCCTGTAGGGCTGTTTACTTGAAAACCATTCAATTCCTTCCTGCGCGTTGTTATTTATTTGGCGACTGTATCTTGTTTACTATCACGCGTTTTCGAATGAGCGCTCGGGCGCGTTCGCCATTCGACAATAGAAAAACAACTAAAATGGCTGAGAGCTCACAACAAACACACTTCGAAGTTCTGCCTTCGCAGAACACACCACCATCAACTTTAGGAATGCAAATATTCCATTGAAGGCTGGATTAGGCCCTTTCTAGACGTTTCCCAGGCAGATATGATTTTGACAGAAGTTTGACCACCCATTTCTAGCTTTGTTTGACCCGACTGACTGTCTACCTTCTGGGAAAGACCAATTGTATACTAGAAGTAATTGAATAATAAGACTCTCGGAACTTGTGCTGTGATATATTTCAAGCTAATTTCTGCGAGTGGAATATTAGATATTACGAATCAAGTAGTAGTGGTAGTTGGCATACTTATAAATCAATATTTTCCAGACAGTTATTCGTTTGCAAGAACTCTGTGGATGGAAATGCTTCGCGTATTTGCCAAAATTGACCGAGTTGAAAATCTAGAGCAGCGTGGGGTACCGTGCGCGCTTCCTGTGTGGCCTGCATAACAGTTTTTACCCGTATATGAATCCAACAATATTTTACGCTGTTCGCGTTGAATAATGAATGAATGACTGCCAGTCGTTGATATTATATCATGCAATAAATTGATAAAAGCATACTGAAACCAGAATTAATATACGAAAATCGCATTTAATCGCTCTTCCAAATGCGGCCACCAATGGCAGGCAACAACGTCCCCACGTCCAATCTAGACTATAAACAATCTGAGGAACATTTGAAATATTTGCATTCTTTTGAAATTGAATATCACACGCAGCTACGGTAATTGGAAGAATTTTTGTTGCGCGGGCTGGAAACCGCGTCGCAGAATCGGGCCGCGGCCTGGCATTGAACGCGGTGGGAACGAGGCCGGCGTGCCGTATCGGGGACAGGGCAGGGTGGCGGCGACGATCTGGTGGCAGCGCAGACGCCGCGCAGCGCACCCATTTTGTTTTTGCTTTCGTTGGGGCGCCGCCGCGCGCGGGCGGAGGGCGCGATCGATCCGAGCGCGCGCGGAGGGGCTCTTCGCGTGCTCTTCCTTCGCTGAACAACCGCGCGCCCACTACGCGGCGGGCGCGGCGTACTATGCGGCCGTAGTAGTAGTAGCGCGCGCCGTCGCGCAATCTAATTCGGGCGATTCAACCTTCGCGGCCCATGCCTCTCTCCTAAGCCGGCGTAGCCGCGCGCGGCGCGCAGTATTGACGTGTGCGCACGCCGTCGGCGCGTAGCAGCGCCAGCGCCCGCGTTGTTTACATCGATCACGTCGCCGAGGCATGGGAATGTTTGGGTACGGCGCTTCTGGGAAATGAGGCCATCAGGTATATGAATGGCCGGCCGGCGGTCGGGCGGGCCGTGCGGCCGCCGAAATCCGAGCGCATTTGCGGAAACCAATTTTCGCCCTTCCGAGAAGACGCCGGCGCGCCCGGGCGCAAACATTTATTTACGTCATTATGCGCGCGGGCCGCCGGCCGGCGGCGCTGGACGCGCCGGGCCAGCGCGCGCTAATGAGGAGCGCGCGGCGTCGGGGCGCGCGGCGGAATGCCGCCAGTGGGCGGCCGCGCGGCTGGGAATGCGCGTCCTGTTATTGCGCGAAACGCGAGCGGGCCGCCGAACGCGAGCGCGGCGCGTTTTTCAGAATGGGCGCCCGCGCGCGTACGCGGCGCTCCCACCACGAGAGCGGCGCCGCCGGATGGAAGAAACGCTCGTAACAGTAAACGTAACAATGCGCCGCGGCGCGCCGCGTATCTTTGGGAACATCGGGCGTGCGCGAGCGTTCTTGAAACATGTTCGGCCCGCTGCCGCGCTGGCTCGCTGTGGTCAATAACACGTACCGGCGCGCGGCGGCCGCACGCCGGAGCGTGGAAAAGGAGCCTCGAAGAATGCGAGGAGAGCGAGCGCACGCGGAGCGAGGCGGCGCAAGAGAGTGATTCAATCGCGCGGAATGCGGGCAATGCGGCTTCCCAGCTACGTGCGCGCTCGTTATTTATCGCGGGCTGCTCTTTCGCGCCAGCGAGCCCACCTTGCAATATCGGAGATGAGCGCGCGCGCACTATCTATTTATAACCGTGTGTGCTGCGCGCGCCGCGCACGGCGGACGTAAACAAACTGTTACGACGCAGACGGCGGCGGCAGGCGCGCGTATGGGCGAGATAAGATACGCGCGCACTGGAAGGTGCGCACGTGGGCACCGCGCCGCGCGTTTATTGAACGGTTTATTTTGATCCGCGGCGGCGCGCCAGTGAAGGGGGCGCGCGCGCGCGGCCGCACTCACCGTATGTGGGGCGAGGCATGACGCCGTCGGGCACCTCTTCGCCCTGCTGCTGGGCGAGCAGCGCCTTCAGCCACGCGTCCGACTCCTCCTCGCTCTCCAGGATCACGCAGAAGCTCTCGTCTTTGGTGTACAGCGCGATGACGTGCTTGTTGTGCTTGATGTCGTGCCGCTTGTTGATGTTGAAGCACGTCTTGATCGGAATGCTGCGCTTCGGCAGCTGGCCGTTGTTGAACTTTTTCTCCGAGTCGTAGTACTCGAGGCGCGCCGACGACTCGCACGTCTCGGCGGCGCGCAGCACAAAGTACTTCCGCTTGAAGGTCTTCAGCTTCTTCAGGTAGCCGCTCTTGACGATCTCGCCGCAGCCGCGCGGGATGTGCGACTGCGAGCTCTTCACGGACATGATGCCGCGCGTCAGCCTCTCGAGCACGTCGCTGCCGCGGAGACTAATGTTGGCTGCTGGGGGCGAGCGCGCGAACGGCGGGCGGGCGCCGCCGCTCACTGGCTCGCGCGTGTCGGGGTGCGGGCGCACGCTGCTGCTGGCTGCGGCTGCTGGCGGCGGCGGGCTGTTCGCGCGCCCGCGCTCACTCGACGGCGCCCAGCGAGGTGCCCGATGTCATCACGGTGGGCGACGAGCGGCAGCGCCGTGCGCGGCTGTGGCGGGCGATCACGCGCGGCAACAACACGAGCTGGCCGGCGCCGTCGGCATTCCAGGTCAACGAAAGGTAGTGGAGCACTTCCTGTCTGTGTTTATCCTCTGGCGCCCGTTATCGCCTGCTCACCACGGGCCGCACGCTTCGCGCGCAGCCACGACGACTGGATGGAGCGGAGCGTAGCTGGATCGAACGTCGGCGCGCTGGACGGCAGTCGGGCGGCGCGTCGCACCGTCACACATCAGGCGCACCACGAGCCCATCGCGGTGGCATGGGTCACGGCGCGCCAGAGGCCCGCCCCTGAGCGCATTTCGCCAGCAACTACGCCGTTTGCACCGTCCGCGACAGGCAACCGCAGCAGCAGCAGCAGCCGTGCGATCACTGCTCACCTCCAGCTTCGCGCGGCTTTGGGCGCCCGTGCAGCGTGCGGCGAACGCGCAGTAGATTGCGGATTCGCGCGCGCCGATCGTAAACTACGCACTAAAGAATTCCGCTTCACTACGCAGCGCGCGTGTGTGCGCCTAATTATAGTGCCCCGGCTGGTCGACGCTGCGCGATGGGTGCTTTCGATTGTATACCAGATAACGAACGCAGCGCGCGCGCGCGACCACACCGAACAGAGCGACTTTTATTACTGCGCCGCTCAGCGCCGCTATACAAACTTGGTATTACGAAGTACGCTCGACCTCGAGGGGGAAACCCCACTTTCCGATCTGCGGCGTCGAGCGCCGAGCGAGCCAAGCAGTGCGCCACACGAACGGCGCGAAGGCGGGCGACGTGCGCGCGCTGCGCGCCAATACGCTGTTTACGCGAATCGCCGCGCCATAGAAGAGGATGGCGCGCGGCGAGGCGCGCGACGGCGCGTCGCAGCGCGCGGCGGCGTACTTTGGGACGATTATGCTAGATTGTAAACAAGGCAGTGCGCACGCGCGCGCCCGCGATCGTGGCGAGAGGACGCGGACGCAGCCCGCCGCGTCGTACCGCGCGCTGGTCGCGGTGAGCGCGCGAAAATGGACCGCGTCCGGACCGCGGCGTCTCCCAGACGCCGCTGCCGATGGAAGCAGCAGAGGCCCGCGGACGCGCTGCCCAAAAATGGCGACGCATCCGCCTCGTAGGAGCCGCATTTTGCGAGGTCCTGCACGCGCGGGCGCAACTGTCGCGCCGACGCGCCCCAGCTCTCCCCAGCTGCCGACGCGCGCCTGGCCCCGGCGACGCCCGGCGTGGTAAAGGCGCGCGAGCCGGGAAGGGGACCGCGGCCAGACGCGTCCTTGCTATCTCTCTATCTCTCTCGTAACCATCTCGCTTCGCCGCGGCTCCGCGCCGCGCGCAGACACGACGCTCGCCAAAGACAACAAACGTTGCACAACCAGCAGCAACAACCGCACGCCATCTTACTACGGCGTACAACGCGATGTGAATCAGTGACGCGCATTATTTGGCGCTGGTGTCGCAGGGGTCCATCGACGTGTCCAGCTCCCCATTGCACGAGCGTCCGGCTGGACGTCCGAGGAGCGCGAGGGGCTGCCTCTCCCAGGAGCCTCAGGACCTGCGTTGTTATTTCGGCGTTGCATGTGCATCTTGGCCGCATTCCGGTTCTGGCCGGTGCGCGCCGCGCAGCCAGCTCGCGAAGAATGTCTGCGCCGGCGAGCGCAGCCGGCGCGCATCGGACGGCGGACGCGTTCCGACCGACAGGGGTTTGGAGAGCGCTGCCCGTAGGAGCAACGCCCTTAGCAGGTCATTCATACTGTGCGTGACTATGGGTCACTCCGCCAGCCATGACGGATCCTATTCACTACTCCGCGCTACTATGAGCCCCCTCGCGCCACTATGACGCCGCGCACGTCCAACACGCGGCTGCCGCGAATCTTCTACTCATGCTTCTACCGCAGGCCCGCTGTGATCGCTCGGCGAAACACGCGGAACCGCAGACAATCGCTCCCAAAGCCAGCATTGCCGGATCTGTGGTCCTTGAGCGATCCTCCGGTTCACCTCCATTCGAAAGCAATTTTCAGCTCGGCCCAAGGCATGCAAACGTAACTGCGCGCTTGCCGCGACTGCTGAAGTAAACGTACTTTTGTTCCCGGCTTCACGATCTGACCATCAAAGTGAACTTTTGCTCCTTTCCAATGATTCACCATTGTGTCCAAATTTAGCGGGCAATCGCCGTGCTATGCGTTTCTTCCCCCCCCCCCCTCTCTGTCTCTCTCTCTCGCTCTCTCTCTCTCTCTCTCCCTGTTCGTTTCCACCGTCTGATTATTCCTAGACCGTTTCGCTGAGTTCCGTCTGTTAAAACTGAAGTCGTCGAAGTCGTTGACTCGTCCCGAACACTAACAATCCATGACTGACTTGTCTGGGTATGTTACTTTTCACCTACACCCTATATGTCTACGCAGCGCACAACTCTTTAAATATCCGAAATGAAGTGCGCACGTCCACAGTGAGTGATATAAACACGCATGCACTGCAAATTGCAGCGAACCGTGGCAATTAAGCAGGTACGACATGTCGCTAGGTGTATAAGAAGCAATCGGTGATTTGCTAGGTTAGAGCCGAAATAATCTGTCGAAGTTCTGCGAAGAGCAGTATGAAGTCACGATCATTCCATCACTTACAACGGGGATCAACAATAAACATTACCGCCGGCACATGAAACTCCTATTCATTCCTTCTATTAATATCACCTAATCTCGTAATGGCAGCTAGATAACTACAGTGCCTGGATATATCTCAGGTAGCTAGACAATAGACGTCCCACTGAAATGTGTCTACAGTCATGTTTTCGGCAGCCATAATATTGGCTTCTATTCAGCCGCGACAGGGATTAGTCGGATGGAACAAAGCCACCGAAGCTGATGCCAATAGCCATCTTGCCCTTGCCAAAATTAAGGGAATGGCATTTGCGGACATACATCATTGTGGTAGACCTGTAGACGCATGCTCATATTCAAAACACGCAGATTAAAAAGCCATTTTATGGGCATTGGAATTCAAGTGCGTTTGAATCGTGTAGACGAGTACAGGCTTTCTTCAAAAATGATATCACTATAGGCAGCCCAGCATACGTGAAGAGTACCACCTGCACGCCGGCACACGGCACTCTCCAGCTTGATGCTTCCTTAACATGTTCTGCAAACGATCTAAATCATCTCTGAACAACTGTTTCAGTGTTAAAATATGCTACAATGATTTCAAGGTGTACTGGCAGTGTACATAGCTTTCTTTATTTATTCTTTCACATAAACTCTGAGGACAAGTATTTGTTAAATTGGCGAATATATAAAATGAACTCGAAACACAACATTGCATACATTAAAAATCGTCTCCCTATAAAACTACGTAAAATATGAATCATTATCAAATCATTAATGTACCAACACATTGTATAAGTATATCCATATATATATTTATATATATAT